>PVIA01007613.1:0-81206 GCA_004024845.1 Tonatia bakeri | reverse complement strand
GGGAGGGCTTGATTGAGTGGGAGGTGGGGGGATGGGAGGACTTGAATGGGAGTAAGGGGGTGAAAACTGTACTTGAACATTCATTTAAATAAAAAAAAAAAAGAGCCATTTGAATGACATGCATATGTCCTCTTGGTATTTGACCCTTTCTAAGAGGTGAACAAGTGATCAGATGTAGTTCTGTGGACTCTTCATTACTGAGAAGTTGATTAGTTAAAGGGTCATCCAAGCAACTTGTTTCTTCTCTTTCCTTTGGTCCCTGACTTTTGGCCTTTTTTCTCTTTAGTACTACCAGAGGAAGATCAAAAGGATGAATAAGTTAGTTTTGTTATTTTTTCTTCTTTATTACATTTATTGGAGTAACACTGGTTAACAAAATTATATAGGTTTCAGGTGCAGTCCTACAACACATCACCTGTACACTGTATTGTGTGTTCACCACCCCAAGTCAAGTCTCCATCTATCCATCACCATTTATTCCCCTATTAAGAAAAGCAGTTGCAGAAAATGATTTATTAAACTTAAAAGTCAAAATATTACATAAAAGAAAATAGATTCATTCTTTATGCATTTTAAAAATATTTTCAGGAACGTGTATAAAGGACACATGGATAAAACCAAAGGGGGGTATGATCAAGGGTGGGAATTGGGGATGACTGGGGTGGGGGGAAGTGGTGGGAGGGAATGGAGACAACTGTACTTGAACAACAATAAAAAAATTTAATAAAAATTAAAATGTGCTTTATTTCTATTCTATTGCTCATAACTATGAGGTTGCTAGAATTGAATTCTGCATACATAGCTAGATTCTTCTTCATTTTAGCATTTAAACATTTTTCAACTATTTGAAAAAGTAGCTTTAATATAAATTATATAACATTTAATTATATATAAATAATGATGAGATCCTCTTCCTATAACTAGTACATAGTTGTTTTAGCTTACAATTGCCATTTTTAAAGTTCCTGGTATATGCAATAATTACACCCAGATTTTATCTCCAGAGTTATAACTAGATTATCTCCATAAGTTTTTATTAGCCCAATAACTATGATGTCTTTTCTAAACATCATAGGATACTAGACTTTATGATCTAATCATTTATGAGATTATTTAGAGCTCTTGTCAAATTCCTTAATCTGTAATCAGTAATGCACAGTGTTGAAAGAATTGTGAGGGAAATATAATTAACTTTGGCTTACAGTTGTCAAAAGAGATAGGTGATTAAAGTAAGTTTGTAAAATATTAAATCTAGTTACTCTATTTATAAATGCACTGCACATAGTACATGCGTGCTACAGAGTTCTTAGTATTTTCAAATGATGTTAAACAGTGAACATTTGACTTTAATATCTATAGTTGCCAAATATTCTGATAAGTCAAGGTATACAACTCTTCTGTTAATAAATCAATAAATCAAGATCCTAGTGTTGAGATTATGGTCTGGAGTCAGACTGCCTGGACTTGAAAACTGGCTACACCACCTTGGGCAGACTCCCTATCCTTTCTTTACCTGTTTCCTTATCTCTAAAACAGAAGTAATTATAGTTTCTATTTTAAATGTAAAACACTTAAAACAGTCCCTGCCATGTTATAACAAGTAGATATTAGTGATGATGATGACAAATAATGAGTGGTGATTGTTTTGTATGTCCAAGCAATATATATTGTTTTTTCCACTGTCCTTTTCCACTTTATCTTCTCACAGTCATTCTGTGTACAAAACTAAAACAAAATTCAGTGTTTAGCTATTACAAATATACTTTAAGATCCTTTAGTAATGTCATGTCATTTTGTTAATTACCAGAGGTGGTGAGGAGGAATAATTTCAAGAATCTTGTCTTTTTCTGAGTTCTATAATAGTACCATTATATTTACCTTCCAGTAAATACTGGAATAAATATCAACTTCAAAGACATGTTATACTCTTGTCACCAGTGTAAGTTCAAATATTACCATATGGTCATAGCCAAAGACTACTAGCTAATTTCTTAATTAATTTCTATTTGCACTTGTGTTGAGGTTAGTAATTTATTTTATATAGTGATGAACTTCCATTTAAGGAACTAAAGTTCACAGGTAAGTAAACATCTTTTAAATTACATTCATTTTGTTTCACATTAGAGATCCAGGCTTAGCCATTTTGGGGACTGATACCAACATTTTAGACAAAATGACATTATTGAAATGACTTTTCAGAATTAAAACCTACATGATGACTTCTTAACAATGCCATACCATGAACTTTACTGCTTCTTGTTTATTTTTTTTCACTTATTTTCGTTGAAAATACATGTATATTCCAGCATCTAAATGTATAACTAACATAAGGGTATGGGAAATTAACATTATAGTAACTTCCTAACATAAGTGCTTAAATGTATGCTTTTTCTGAAATGATATTGTTGGTTATGTTAAGTCCCTTATATTTCAGACTTCAAATTTATTAAAATTAGTATTTTTTCTTTTTCAAATAAATATTTTTAAATGCAAAGCACTTTTATAGGTAAAACTCTTTTAAGTCCTATCACTATCCATAATTTAAAGGTTTTGTTTGCTCTAACAGCTTTAGTTTCAGGATTTCTGGATAATTTTTACGTTTCAATGAAGTTTTTCTAAAATGGCTTTATTTAAATGGAAAATGGAAACTCATCCTCTTTATTGGGAGGGGATGTTGTCACACATTACCTTTTATTTAATGATATAGAGATGATTGTATATAATTATTACAATTTCATCAGTAAGAAATAAAGGCAGAAAAGGCAAGGTCCCACAAAAGACCAGGAGAAAAACAGTTTACATTAACAGTATTTTATCACTCTTCTGTATCTAGTTACTTGTAGTTGAAGTGGCTCTGTAGAAGCCTACTTATTATTGTATAATATGTATCAAATATAATAAGCTAACTGCATACCAGTGTTTGAATTTTTCATCGTAATTTTTATTTTTCCCACAGACCCTATAGTGTGGATTTTGAGGGCAGAGGTGTGTGCTTTCTTCAGGGTATTGCATTATGAAGCTGCATTTTACAAGTTTTATAGGCAGTTCACTTACTAAATAGTTATTTGATTAAGCCATGTACAGCTTTCTTCAGGCAAACATTACAACCCAGCACATTCAGATAAGAATTTCTTACTAATTTAAAGATGGCATTATTGAATCATAGACTCATTCCTGGGGAATGTGGCAATTTTAATTTGATAGGGTTCAACACTATTGTAATAACTATGTATGGTGTCAGGTGGATACTTGAAATATTGGAAGAAATACTTTGCAAAGTATTTGATTGTCTAACTGCTATTGTGTGCCCCTGAAACTAATACAAAATAATATTGAATATAAACTGTAATTTAAAAATAAAATTTAAAAAAATCTAACTAAATAACAATTCGATAGAGTATTTTTTTGTAAATATACATGGAAGTATTCTAGTTGCTTCACTTTTTTTTCTGATGCTGTCTTTTTCTTAGGGTATGTATATTAAATCAACATATGATGGCCTCCATGTAATTACTGGAACTACAGAAAATGTAAGTATTGTAACATTTCAAATTTGGGGTTTTTTTTCTTTTATTGTTAAACAACCTTATATATCTCACATAGTTACAGTTGACTTCTGAGAGTATGAACTAATTAGGAGATAAAACTGGAAATATATTAAGTTAGTAACTGCTGGTTTAGGGAGAATTTCAATCAGTTTATTTAGTTTAGAATAGCAATTTACTTCAAGTAAATCAGATGTTTTCTGTTTGCAGGCAGAGATTTGTCTTTGTTAAGTATTTTCTGGTTCATGACAAGTTATTGTGACATCTAAAATAATCCAGTTCCATCTGTCAAGTAGTTTATTTATGCTAAGAAACTTTGCTCACATAAGAAAGAAACATCAGACAAGTCATGCTTTCTGAATACTTTCTGCATAATTCAGCTTAATTTAGTGGAGGCAGCCTGGTATAACTCAGTGGTTTTCAGTGAGGACCTCCTGTACCAGCAGGATCAGCTTCTCTTGGGAATTTGCTAGAGGTGCCGATTCTCAGGCCCCACCCCATACCTACTGAATCAAAAACTCTGAAGCAGCCTGTGAGAACTACTGCAAGCAGTGGGTCAGAGTGAATCCCTGGGCCCCATTCCTACAAGCAGTTCTGCAATTTAATAACAGTGTAATTTTTGGCAAGTCACATACCCTCTCATTAATTTAGTTTCCAAATCTATAAATTGGAGATAAACCATCTGCACTACATACCTCACTAGGTTGTTGTGAAAAATCGAACAAATTAATAAATGTGAATGACTATGCTGTAAAGTTACAGAAATGTAAAGTCATTGTGTTGGGCATTAATACTATCATTATAATATATTTGAATAGTATAATAAATCATTATTCCTGCATTGGGTTGTCCCAAATTTTGTTCCTACTCCTTTTAATGAAGTGCAGATCTTTGAATGTTATTCTTTTAGAAATTCTGACAACATGCATGTTTTTGCTGTGTTCTTTCAAAGAAGACTGAGGTGCAATTGGTTAATCTCAAATTATTATTGACCTTACCATTTTACTAGCATTTTTTTAAATCAACATTGTCATCTAATTCTACTATTACTTTAAATATTTATTGTTTCCCCTCCCTACTTCTCTTGGTTTCTGTGAATGATGAAACACATAATAATATGTTATAGTTGGCTTGCTATACTGACTTCACATTTGGCATTAAGTATGAGAGGTATGTGAGATCAAGAATATCATTTAAATTCATGTTGTGAACTATTTAATGTTTTAAATGCAGTGAGATGCTATAACCTATAAACTTTTCATTGATTGATCATTCTCATATACTTGTATATCCTTCTGATCATTCATTTATTTATTCATTCATTTTAATAAACCTTTGTTCATATCTTCTATGTTTCAGGCATGGGGCTAGGTATTGAAAGAATTTAAAAATTAAATTAGCTTGTTGCTTCTACAGAGTGCAAGTAGGCATTTGTCTGTGTAAACAGGCTATGAAATTTGCATAGATAGACAAAGGAAAGAACAGTAAATACTGCCAAGTGAAATAAGAGAAGGAATCACAGAAATTGTGATTTTGAACTGTATCTTGAAGAATTGGTAGGAACTTCATTCCTATATTGTCTGTTGTGTAAAAAAAGTTGAGCACGCCCTGGCTGGTGTAGCTCAGTGGATTGAGCGCGGGCCTGCAAACCAAAGAGTTGCTGGTTCGATTCCCAGTCTAGGGCACATGCCTGGGTTGCAGGCCAGGTCCCTGGTAGGGGCCTCATGAGAGGCAACCACACATTGATGTTTCTCTCCCTCTCTTTCTCCCTCCCTTTCCCTCTCTAAAAATAGATAAATAAAATCTTTAAAAAAAAAGTTGAGCACTATACTTTGATCATATTAATTACTCAGTAACATCTGATAAATGGAAAAGTTATCAAAGAAAGATTGATTCTGTTAGTAGTTCAGATATGAACCAAATATTAATAGTCCATCACTTAATTCCTTTTTCTTCAAAATATTTTACTATTTTTGGTAGCCTCAGTCATTTGTCATTAGGAGATCTGTGTTGAGTCTTAGTAAAGCTGCTCACTAAAGTGGCTATTTTGCTTTGCTGTGCCCTAGTTTCCTAGTTTTCTCATAAGGAAAATGTGGGGTTTAGACAAAATGATCTTTACATTCCCTTTTAAAACTAGAAGTCTATAATTTATAAGACTTAGTCCCTTTTTTACTTACCTCAAGGTGATATGATATCACCTTGAATTGGGTTAATATCCTAGATGAACTATCCTCTCAATGGTATAGTGTTACTGCTTCAAACTGGAATTCCCTATGATATCACCTTGAATTGTAGTCTATGGCAAATAATTTTTTGTGGATTTTCAGATCCACAAAAAGTCTTTTCAGATTCTTTCAATTTTATGTATCAACTATCATTTTCTTTTACATCATGACTAGAGCCATTGGCTTGATATTTTTACTTTTTCCCCTCAGTTTCTTTTTTTTAAGATTTTATTTATTTATTTGTAGACAGAGGGGAAGAGACAGACTGAAACTTCAATGTGTGGTTGTCTCTTGTGTGCCCCCTACTGGAGACCTGGCCTGCAACCCAGGCATGTGCCCTGGCTGGGAAATGGACCCCTTTGGTTCACAAGTCAGGGTTCAATCCACTGAGCTACACCAACCAGGTCCAGTTTCTTTTTTTTTTATTGTTATTCAAGTACAGTTGTCTCCATTTTCTCCAGGAAGACAAATAACCCAATTAAAAAATGGGTGAAGGACTTGAACAGACACTTCTCCAAGGAGGACATACAGAGGCCCCAGAGACATAGGAAAGGATGCTCAGCATCACTAGCCTTCAGAGAGATGCAAATTAAAACCACAATGAGATATTTTTCTTTCACACTTATCCTTTAAAAACATCAGTTGTGAGCCAAATAGCACAAGGACTGACTCTATAGTTACAGCTCTATTAAAGTAATGATTTACAAACTTTTTAGAATTATTATATGGTACTTGTCTAATTTATTAAAATATACCCACCTCCTAAAGATGCTGTAAAATAAATACAATCTTTTCTTGTTATGACATCATTCTTAGGGTTGGGTTAATATCCTAGATGAACTATCCTCTCAATGGTATAGTGTTACTGCTTCAAACTGGAATTCCCTATGATATCACCTTGTCTTGAATTGTAGTCTATGGCAAATAATTTTTTGTGGATTTTAAAATTTGTTGAAATTGAAGTTAATACTGTTTTGACTTCTTTGTTTTTGAAATAATTGGAAATGGATAAGAAAATAAAGGAATGAGAGATCACTTTTAAAGTTAATCCTATTCCAGGGTCTCAAATGTAGCATTTTACTTTGAGATTTTACATCATATTATTCTTCATTAGCTTTCAGTAGATACTAATAAATAAATATTACAGTATGTAGAGTTGTGTTTGATAGAGAAATTAACACGCATGAGTGCACAAGTATATTTTTCATTAAAACACATTTTCTGTACATTCAAGAGTTCATACACATTGCAATATGTATAATCAATAATCAGTAGTCACTAAAGGAAAATAAAATATAGTATTTTAAATTCATTACCCATACCTATAATATTATAAAATTTCTATCTTAAATCTCATTTTATTTTCTAAAGACTTCATAAACTTGTCACATTAATTTACCAAAGTTGTTTTTTGCTTATTTACTTTTGCTTTTAGTCTCTTAGGAGAATTTTTAAAAAGTGATGAAATTGTTAACTCTTGTGGAAAGGCAGGCATTTTAGTTTTATTTCATGTGGTTTTGTTTGCCAATATATTATACTGTATGAGACATAAGAAATGGGATGTTCTTATAATTAGACATTTAGATAGAGAATGTTATATAGTGTAACTTTTAACTTGGTTTTCTAAGTTATTCAGAATCAATGGTATCAATAATGAAATAAATTAGTTATTTAATCATCAGTTGACAGAGTTCTAATGCTGATCTAAGCATATACTTGAAAATATTTATTTGCTAAAGTTAGTATGAATTATTTACATTAAATAGAAAGGATCAAAGTTTAAAAAGGCAATATTTTGAATTGCATTTTGAACCACTTGCCCAGTAAAGCCTACTAGGGTTGCCTGTATAAAGTTTACACTGGCTAATACCAATTATTATTCCCCCTTTATGCTCTCAGAAACATACTGGTCTTTTATAACATAAATATCTATATATTGTTTTGCATTTCTACCTTCCATCATTAGTTATACATAGAATGCAAACAGTATATTAAAAGCTAGTAATCTTTTGTTAGCTTAATTCCCAGAAGATGATAATTAAATTATTGATTTAATTTAAAGAGGTGAACTTATTATAGTGTTTCAGAGAGAGGAGATGACTGATAAAATTTATGTTCTTTATCATTTCCTTTATGTTACATTTAGTCACCTGCAGATCGGTGCAAAAAAATCCATGCTGGTGATGAAGTGATTCAAGTTAATCATCAGACTGTGGTATGTATAATTACCTTCTGAGTCAGTGGGAGGAACTAATATAAACATTTCCTAAATTTGAAAAAAAATCAATGAAATGAAATGCCTGTTTGTGTAGAAAATAGTTGAATAACCTTTAAAATAATTGAATAACTATTCTTCTTAATTATTTGATGGAATGTAAGGCATAGTTTTAAAAGAACATGAGGAATTTGGGTGATGACTGAAGTTAGATACACATTTCTATATGGACAGCTACAAGGTAACATTATATACCCCATGAACAGGGATAATAATTTGGAATATAAATTAAAGTCATGATGCATACAAATTTATCATTTTCTTGATATAACTTTTAAGTTTTATTTTATAAATTATTGAATTACCTAGTTGTATGTTTTTTAACAGCATTCATCTACTTTAAGATTGATCTGTTCATTAAATTACCTGGTATATTGATTTATTTTGAATGTTGATTTTTTAAAAATAATAATATTTAGTAGCTGAATTAGCTGTTCATTTCCCAAAAGAGGACTACAGTGTTAGTTTTAAAACTATTGTGCTGAACTAAATAAGTTCATAAAATGTCCTTGCTTTATGAACCTCATGAATCCCTTTCCAGGCTAAGAATGACAGTAGCATTCTGTGCCTATGTTAGATTTTCAAGGGCTATTTTTCTTAATCTCAGATTTAGAAAGTGAACATCACATGATTTTCATTTTAGACTATTTTCTGTCTCAGTTGATTCACTTTGTTCTCATATCTCTGCCCAAATAGAATATATTGTTTAAAAAATGAAAGTAAAATAATCTTATTATTAGTATAATAATCCTCATTTGAGAAAAAAATGGTTTTGTTGTAAATATTTTTAGAGCCAATTTTTTAGCATGAGTAATTATTTCCTGTTGTACCTTTAACTAAATTTGCTTTTGCATGTTCCAGTCATAGAAGAAATTTTAAAAAGAAAGGCCAAATTTTGTGGTTTAGAAGACTTGTGTGAAAAGTCTGATCCTTCTCTGATTACTGATCTTAAGGCAGAAGTCATTTTAATTTTGGCTTTGAATAAACTGAAAATTTTGTGATATTTTGGGGAGGCTGTTGAACACTGATAACTAAAGTTACGATATTTCTTCAATGAGTTCACTAAGTGAATAAAAGTTAATATAAATTAGAAAATTAAACACGTGAGTATAAGGTTGATAGGAATTAATGCAAAATGTTAGTAATTGAAAAAGCCTTTGCACACTATGACAGTTTTGATGATGATTAAGTTCTCATCACTAGAAACTATACAAAGTGGTTGTCCTGACTCAAGTTTCTTATCCCCTAAGATGAGGATTTGGATAGTGGGATAAAGCAGCTGCTTCATTAGACAGGCAGCTTCTCCCTCTTCTGGTGTTCAGGTTGCTTCTATTTCTCCAACATGACCTTAACAAACATGACATCTGTTGGATAGAAGGACCAATTTCCAGTTGGTCAATTCTAAGAGGATAGAAATTAGTCTCTAATGAAAAATAAGTTGTTTAAAGGATCCTCTTTGTGGAGCAAAGATTCTGATATTTATGAAATGAACATGGAAGTCTTTAAAAGCTACAAATGAGCTAATAAATCTATATCTGTTGATGATATTTAAATACTGTGAGAATATGTAAATATATCTTTGCATCACAGGAATATTCTAAAATATTGAAAACTACACAGAATAATGGTGGGGAAACTTGCTTCCAGTTTTTGCTCTGAAATTGACTTATGGCTTTAAGTGAGTTATGGTAACTACTGAAGCATCATTTTACTTTTTTATAATGATAATTATAGCCAACACTTGCTGAGTTCTTATAGTGTGCCAAGCATAATGTTAAGTACTTTACTTATTTTATGTCATTTATTCCTTACAGTGATCCTACAAAGAAGGTATATGTGGAAATTGAGACTTAGAGTGATTATTTAACTTAGCCTACAACACCAAGCTCTCTGTGTCTAAGGCTCATGCTCTTACTTTAGTTTCATTTTACTCCCTCCCCAACCTCAAATGATAAAATTATCAAGCATAAGGGGAAGAATTCTAACAATCATGTAAGTAAATGTCAGGATTCAGTGAGAGATTAAGTGGGGCCAAAGATAAGAGAAGAGGAAATGGAGTGAGAATTTACATAACCGGAGTAGGATCAGTAGAACTAAAATTAGAAATGGTGTTGAAATTTAACTTTTTCACTCCTTTCCTTCAGATAAATAAGATATGTAAAAAGCTTATCACAATGCCAGGCACACAGTAGTGGCTCAATAAAAATTAACTTTCGACCTCCTTTTTTCTTCCTTTTACTTGCTACAATAGTTAGGCCCATTGGAGTCCGGTTTCCTGACAGACTGCTACTAGAACCTACAAATTGATTTTAGATAATAATAAAGGCAGTCTCTGATAGGAAAATATGTTGAATTCAATGATACTAGTCTTCCCTAATATTATGATCAATTACCAGATATTTGTGTTCAAGTGAGAGGCATATTTGTGTGAAAATGGTGCATTTTATAAAATGCAGCTTACTCTGCCCTCTTTTTCTTGCTGTAGTGTCCATTGTGGTCTGTATAGTGATTTTAAATGTTTTAGTACACAGTATACAGAAGTGGTAAAATGGAATTTTCCTGGGCTTTGTTACTATGAAATATTTGGAAGGTAGATAAATTAGTTGAAACAAGTATAAATTATTTGTAGTCTACAATTACCCCTTGTATCCCTACATTTATTACCAGGTTGGTTATAATAATTACATCAAACTATGGCTTAATACAGTTGAAATACAAGCTTAATATTTTAATCCAGCAATGGATCAAAATAGTGAGATATTGTTAGTAATATTCTATAGCAATTTAGATTCAATAATGAAAAGAGTAATATTTAGTCTTTTATTTTGAGTGTTACCAGCCCAGTAAGTAGTTAGTATTTTCTGTTATTTCAAAATTTTCTGTTATAGGTAGCAATGTTCAAAATAAAATCTGATAACTATTCTTATTTTTAAATATCTAGAAAAGCAATTTGAATTTTTTCCCTATGAGTCTGAGAAAGTTGAATGAATCACAGATGGATTCAAGTACTATTTTTTAAGATTGCTGGTATGGTATATCTTCAAGATGTACAATTAGATGTGTGTGTTCTGAGTTTGCTTTTTTTTTTTAAAGTATATTTTCTTATTTAAAATGAAACTGGAAGTTTTGTGTCCTTTTTCATGTTGCTATATTTTTTATTGTAAGTGGCTTTTAAGCTTTTCAAATGACCATACTTCTGTGGCTGAGAAACTGTGGCTGCCAGGTAGGAAGAAGAAAAAATCATGAACATCCAAGCAAAGCAGACTGAGTCCTATTGCATGTCTTCCCTGCCAGTGAAGATCCAACTCCTCAAAGGCTGCTGGAATCTCCCAAGATTTTTTCCACTTCATCTGTCACTACATCCCTCTCTCTGGGAGATACCTCGGCATAGTTTGACTCAGCAACTCTGCCCTCATGATGCACTTTTAACATGCTTTTTAGTTGATGAGACTATTTAATATTTATAGTTATCTATTTGGGCACATTCCTAATAAATTTGTTCAATTTCATGTTAATCCTCTTTTTTGATGTGTGTTCTAAAGCTTTAAAAACAGATATTTTCTTCATAGGAATATCAGTTGAAAAGAGTGGGATACATGATGGTTCAATCCAGCATTTGGAAAAATTTCATTTTATTTTGTGTAAATATTTTTAAATATTCTTATTATTTTAGAAGGTCTTCTGGAACCTGGTGATTATATTCTGTCAAAAAAAATGGTTTAATAGATGCAGCTATAAAGGCTACTTGAATGGAAAATAACCAGGTTGGGATAGTTAAGAAGAAGATAGACTGCAGCAAATATGATGTCGGGCATTGATTAGTGAGAGATGGAAGATGAGTACTATAAGCCAGTGGTTCTCATAACCCCCAAATAGTGAACATTGTTTAGCAAGTGTTAAGCTGGTGATGGCAGAGGGGATGGGGTGGAGGGTGTTGGAAGGAACAAATTAAAACTATTGTGTCATCTGGAAGGGTTATTCTAACTTCATTTATATAATTCTTAGATTTGTCTCCTTTATTCTCATTCTAGTCTCCCATTTTTGACTCTGTCCTCTCCCTCTTGTTCCTTCAACCCCAGGACAGTAAAGTATTGATTAAAGGGAAAGCCAACATAATGGGAATGGATGGAGAGTGTGGTGACCCATTAAAGCCCAGTTTTCCTTTTCCTTCCCTCTCACCCTACAACCCTAGTCCTAGACTTCAACAGGAGGAATAGCCCTTTGAGTGGAATCAATAGCATGATATTGGCTAACCCCAAAGGTGCTGTCTCTCTCTCTTTTTAATTTACTAAATTGTCATCTTTGTTTTTCAGATTTTTCTTCTAACTTAATTTTCTTTCCTTTTCCTTTAACATCTTTTCTCTTCTTACTTAACTGTTTCTCTTCAGTTTTTTTTTCATTCTTGCCTACTTTCTTGTGTTCTCCTTTCTCAAAGAAGAAAGTATTTATCTTATAATTCTTCATACCAAAAATATTGAAAACTGAGACCTCAAATAGCAGTATTTCTGATGCACCTTACATCTTATTCTGGTAAACACAAGATGTTGCTGTATTAAATACACAGAAATTAACTATAGTAGCATGATGTTTACCGTATTGCTTAATAAGTACTTTTGATAATACCCTAAAAATAACTGTTAGAATTCTAAGAAATTGGTATTCTAGAAGAGCAAGTGAATTGGTCTCTTTTAGAAGGGAAAAAGGAAACAATAAATCATAGATTTTAGTTACTCATAGTAATATTTTATTTCAAATTTTACCTTATATAGTGAGTAGTTTATAAGATGATCATAATTTTTTTCTTTTATTTTACTTGGACATTGTGGATTTTATGAAAATGTGTAGAAAATGGCTTTGAAGTACCATATATTGATATTAACTGATTTCCTAGGGAATCAATTAATTAGTTTATTATCTAGCATAATATTTTATGATTTTTCTGTTACCAAACTAAAATTTATTATCTTAAGTTTCTATATAAAGGAGATTAAGTTGTATGATGACTTAATAGTGGTAACTTTCTATTAACCAATTTATTTTCTCTTCAGATCTCTGCATCCTGATTTGTTTTTTCTTATTTATGTAGTCCTTACTAGCTTCCCCAGGAAAATAGAAATTGCATTTTAAAATGGTTACTCAGATTTGTATTTATTATTAGACAACATCTTTTAGTGGCCTTATACATTTAATATGATCTAGTTATTTTACATGGAATTTTAAAAAGGTTTCCTTATAAATGATCATTTTATGTGTTTAATATGTATCCATTGGCTGATATTCTTACCTACATCACCTTATTAAGTATGCAAGTCAGTATCAATAAATGCAACCCTTTTCCTACCCCTACTAAAAAGGCAAAAATCTGCTAGTCTTAATGGCCTCATCCACTTTCTGTCTGAGCTAAGGGGATCCAATTAGTAGATAACATTTAACTGCCTGATGAAGATAATTACATGAAAGAGAAACACCTTAGAGCACCATGGGATAAGAAATTCAAGCAAAATCTTAAATATTTAACTTCTTATTGTGTTATTTAGCCCTAGGATTCTAATGTAGGCTTCATCCACTAAATTAACATTCTGATCAGCATGGTAGCTGAAATTTTAGGTAATGTAGCCACTGATTACTTTTACATTTCCTTTCACCTGCTTAACCTCAATACTGGGCACCAAGGGATTTTTTTTTAATTGGAACAAATGGCAGAGAGAGTTTACTACAGCCCCATTTACAGTGGACATTGAGTTACCTTTTTTGTCTAAGTTATTAGATTTCTGACAAAATGATTTTTAAATATAACTTCTACAGTGAAAGTATTTATAGTCATTATGGAAGTTCATAAACTACAATTTTTATTAAGATAGATTTAGAATGTTATTTAGCTATATATATGCATATATACACATATTTTGGTTTTATTTTGATAAATATAGACTTCTGTTGCAATATTTGTGAATATTCTCAAACATATCCTTGTTAAATGTTTAACATTACTTGACATTATAAAGATTATTCATAGCAAAAAGTTGTAAATTTTTAAGCATGTTCCTTTTGTGAATACTAGGGTTTTGGTTATTTTTTAATTATTTTTTCATTTGTATTCTTAAATTTAAGCATGATTTTTAACATAAATATAAATGTTTTCTTTATTCTCTCTCAGAATTCTTAATAGGAATTGTAGATTTTTATTTTTCCCAACTTTTTTCATTTTTTATTGTTCAAGTACAGTTGTCTGCGTTTCCCCCCCACTGTTCCCCCCATATCCCAGCCATCCCCACCTCCCTTCCTTGATCCCACCTGCCTTGGTTTTGTCCATGTGTCTTTTATAGTTGTTCCTGAAAGATTTTTAGCTACCAATGCTTTGTTTCATCCCTTAGCTTTGGTGACCAAGACTTACTTTTTATTTTAAAATATACATATTTCTAATATCTTTGCAAGAAGAACAAAAATGAAATATAAGAAATAATGGCTAAAATGTAATAATTTCCAAATATATGCAAACCCAAAATTGTTTTTAAAATTTATCCCATGTAACTATCTTCATAAAATTTTTGTTAAAGACTGTATTATTATGGTTCTTTTAAAATATCTTATTTATTTTGGGTGTTAGAGAATAAGGTTCTGTGGTATGATCAAAGATTTGCTCCTGCAGCCTTTCACTCTGATGTGATTGTCTTCCTCCTACATCTCCCTAGCAGAGGCTTTCAGACTCAACTCAATTTTATCTTTCAGAGAAGTTAAAGACATGATGAATGATGATGAAAGAAAAATAAAATTGAATTCTACTTAGTTTTCTATAGCATATATAAATGTAAACCATGAAGCCCCCCAAATAAACCTTTGTCTTCAGAGATTGCAACATTACTAAATGTCTTATTGAAATGGCAGAAGGGAAAGAGAGCTTGTGTTGAAGATGCTAAACTATACCCACAGTTTTTTAATCAGCTTGACACAGATGCATAGACATCAGTAACACAAAGGCTGCAGTTACTATAAGTAATAGGTAATGGAAGATAATGTGAGTAATAGGATATGGAAATGTATCACCTTTGGTGAAAATTATGTGGGTGATTCATAAAAATTAAAGGAAAAATTATGATTACTGTCTTCTTCCTTCCATAAGCTTCCTCATGAGTCCTTCAGAAAATTCTGATTTACCCCTCAGAACCTCTTGGTTATGAAGAAAAGACTCCAGAAAGATATTATGCAATAAGTGAAAAAATACTAGCTTCTTGTAGTGTTCAAGTTTGCTTTCTCTTTTGGACTCCCTCTCCATTTTCAGCATTAAGAAATATGTCCTCTCTAATGGGAGGGAGGTGAGGAGGGATGGGTGGGTGGGCTGGAATGGGAGTAAAGGGGAGAAAACTGTACTTGAACAATGACTAAAATTAAAAAAAAAGAAATATGTCCCCTCTGCTTTCTCTTTAAATATAATGCACACATCCATTATGTATGTGACTATCTATGAAATTCACATGGATATATTAATTACTAAAGCATGTAAATTCAAATTGTGCATAGATCAGCCTCATCCAGGTTTTACTGTAAAACTAAGCCACATTTTAAAAATGCCTTAAAATGCTTTGATGTATTCTTATTTCACTGGATAAGTTCCTTTTAAAGTTAAGGAGGCTGTGAAATGAAAAGTGGCTCAATGAATAAAGATGTAAAATTATGGAATTTTTTCATAATGAAAATAAAACTTTTAATGTCCATATTTCTTCTTTACAAATGCATGTTCCTTTTATCATTTCCTAGGATAACCTCTCCTAATCATATATGTAAAAATGTCAATACTAAGGCTTTATTTAACATAGAGATATTTGGGACATCTCTGAATATTCTGCATTACCTATTTAAATTACTTTGCTGGAATTTAGAATCACTTTTTTGCATATGTTTACTTAACCAAATGCATACCTTTCAGCTTGTACTTATTTGTATTTGAACCATGGGTAATTCTCTATTTCTATTCAGTAAATAAATGATTGTGGAATAACAAAATTAGGTTATCTCCAAATAAACTATAGGGTATTATTTTAAGACATTCTCATTTGCATTTTGGGGGAAAAATTTAAGTCTGGTGAAGTCTGTAGATTGGTACTCACTCAAAATTTAGTAATTCTAAGATCTTTTAAAGATATTGTGTATCAAAATTCATTACTACTAAAATCTTTATAACATATAACATTTCTTCCACATAGCTTGTTTTGCTAAAGAAAGAGGCAATCATCAGTATAAATGTTGACTTCATTAGATACTTCTATAACTTTTTAGTAATGCAAAGAAACATAGCACTAATAAATATCTCAGTACCAAAAATTTTGGCACAGTATCATTAGTCACAGTGTGATGGGTTGTATATTGAATTAAGTCTCTTCAGTGCTTTTAAAAAGAGCAGAAGGACATTTGTGTATAGTGTGACTCATCATCAGACATTCATATAGGCACACCTCAAGTCTCTGAAACTTCCTTTGTAAAGAGGTATCGTTTATAAATTACTACCTATGTGTAAGAGCCTGTGAATACATAGGAGTATGTGTAAATGTTAATGAAACTGATACTTTGTCTTGTGAAGGATATTAACTCTGAAAATATTTTAAGAAATGTCCCATCTTCCTTCCTTTAGGTATAGAGATGTTTTCTTGTATTTCCAAATACAATTGTGACAAAGGTGAAGAGAGTTTGGGTTCAAAGGCTTAAATTCTTACCTTTATGCTTAGTTAAACTTTGTCTACTTGGGACCATAGAGTAGAGATTCCTTTCATATGTTGGTCAAATAATTCACCAGCTGTTGTTTGGAAATCAGATGGGCTAGGGCGAGTCCTCAAGGGGTCAGAGACAACTTCCCTCTGTGTACCAAGAGGAAAGAAAGTCTCGCATCTCTTCAGCACCAACCCAAAAAGCCTCTTCTGCATCTAATCCAGGCAACCCATTGTCCAAAGACCTGCCCAATTATATTACCCTTTACCTGGGAACCTCTGGTGTCTGCTTCAGCCTGATCAAAAAGTTATAAGCCCCATCCACAAGGAAGCAGAACCTCTTTGGCTTTTAACACTTGGGATAACCTTAAAGACTTTATTGAGAAATTTTAATCCAGTTGTATTGTACATAAAATAAATTTCAGTGTACAAGTTGGGGATTACATGTAAACTAATAAGTGATAAACTAATAACTGCTTAGAGACACTGACTTTTGCTAACTTGGATGATAAGGAAGATATCATTAGTAGTGCAACATACATGGCAAACATATTATCTGTAGCTAATAAGACATATTGTGTATAAGATACATATGGTGGTTGTTATAGGTTTATTCCAGCTCATGAATGCAATGTGAATGAAATATTCTATTAAATATTTAGAAAGAGAAATTTGGACTATTTAGAAGCACTACAAAATCTTTTTCTGGGGAAAAAATTTAACAGTGTTTACATAATATATATGATAAAGCAGAATTTTTCTTTGACAAACAGAAACTATATCCACTTTTATATTCCTTGTCATAATCACATCACTGTAAATTTAGGTCTGAAGTATTCAAGATATACACAGTTTTTAAAAATATTCACTTATAAGAAAGTGTATTTGGTAATTTGGAGTAAAGAATGTCTATTACAACTTTAGCATCAATTTAGTATCAATTATATTACATTTAGAGAAAATTTTAGTACTAAATATTGGTTTTACATACAAAACTAAACTCCCTTTGCATTCCAAGACACTTTATTGTCTATGAAACATGTACATTCTCATGTCTCCGTATCATCTCAGTAGTCATTTATTAACAAATAATGTGTCTACCATTTTAAGGCAGCTTATTGATTGCAGGTTTAACCAGACAGATAAGACTCAGTTTTTATTCTCCAAAAAATAAAAGGAACCTTCAAAATCCAGTTTGTGATGGTGGGTGGAGTGGAGTTGGGGGTGAGGAAAAATATATAAGCTTAATAAGAAACAGTGTGTGAAAAAATGCCACTGGAGAAATACAGTGTGCTATGAGATTCACATGAGGAAAATATGGCTCTAGCTGCAAGAGGCTTTATGATGAATATTGCATATAATATGAGCCATTATGGATAAGTAAGATTTTATAGATAGGAGAAAAATTGCAAGCAGAAGGAAGAGTGTTTTTGCAAAGACATTGTTGACGGTAACTGTACAGTGTTCGAGGAGAACATGTATTGTACTTATTCTACCAACAGTTCCACTCATACTGAACTACCGCAGTTTGCTCAAACTAGTGTTACTTTCTCTCAAGGCTTTCTTTACTCCCTCATCCTCCACATCCCCTTCACCTAACTCCTAAAAAATTCAGCTTATACTGTTATGAAACCTTCCCTGAACTCTCAAGGATCAGTTAGATGCCCTTGTTGAGGGATCCAGTTGCACCCTGTATTCACCCTGTTGAGATACTTCTCTCACTTTATTGTAAATGTTTATCTACCTGCTCATCTCCCCCCTGCTCAATAATGAGGCACAGACTGTGCTGCATGCACCATATTATCCATAATTCATGGAAGGCACATAAGACTTACTGATTTTAGAAATTATAATGCCTGATGTTTGTATATTAAACACCTAAAATATCCTAGACAGGAGTGAGTCATTGCCTACAAGATGTACATGTACATCATATATGTACAGTGGTTCTCAAAATGTGGTTCCCAGCCAGTAGCATCAGATTCACTTACTAACTTGTGAAAAAAGCATACAAATTATAGGGTCCTACCTTAGGCCTATTAGGTAAAAAATTCTGAAGGTTCAAACAGCAATCTATGTTTTAACAAGTCTCCCAGGTGAATCTAACATATGCTAAAGTTTGAGAACCACATTAAAAAGAAATAATAGCTGTGGCTGGTGTGGCTCAGTAGACTGAGCACTGGACTGCGAACCAAAGGGTCACTGGTTTGGTTCCCAGTCAAGGCACGTGCCTAGGTTGTGGGCCAAGTCCCTGGGAAGGGTGGTGCATGAGCAACAACCACACATTGATATTTCTCTCCCTTTCTTTCTTCCTCCCTTCCCCTCTGTCTAAAAAATAAAAAAATTTAAAGAAAGAAAGAATAGGAGACAGCTATGGCTGCATTGGTGAAGGACCTTTTTGAGGAATTGATTTTTTTTTTTAGCTGGCTTAAAAGGAAGAACACTTACACTGTGGTGGTCTTTTGGAACTGCAAGAGTGGAAGTGGAAAGACCAGTTAGGACCTTGTTCTAAGTCTAGCAATCAGATACCCAAATCAAAACTAAGGCAGTGAGAAGAGGCATTAGTGGCTAGTATCTATTCTTACTGACCAAAGGAAGGAGGCAGTCATAGGTGAGTCCAAACTCCAAACTTGAAAAGGTAATGGGGAACTTTTTGTTGTTGCTGCTGTTGAATGAGAGTAGGGGTAAAGTTTGACTTTAAAGTGTTACATTCATTTGAACTACCAGTGGGATATTTAGGACAGGATGCTTGCTCTCATAGTGCTTTGTGCTTTAGAATCAGACAGACTTGAATGTGAATTCTGACTTTTCCACTTACTATATTTGTAATCTTGACCAAGAAAACTTAATCTCTTTTTGCTTCAGTTTCTTCACATGTAAATTGGGTTTAATAATTTACCTCATAGGGCTGTGGTAAGAATGAAGATACATATAAATAAAAGGAATGTAATATAGATATCAAGATCTAGTATAGTGAATTATTGGGACTTTATTATTCAGTAGCTATTAGTGTGAGTGAATTGAACTGTTGAAAATATGTCACTAGAGTTCTTTATAGGAAGCAGGGTTGGTTAGGAAGATTTGGGAGTCACATGCAGAAAGTTCTTAATAGAAGGTCTGGGAAGAGAAGAGATTGTTTTAAGAAGACCACATGAAATATTAGAAAGGGATCTAATACCTAGCCCAGAGGGAATAACTACATTTATTGGTTGTGAGAAAGAAAAGATGGAGGACATTAATCAAAGAAGTACCAGGACCACATTCCTTCACTTAAGCTAATAAGTTGTCATATCATGTGCTTGCATTTTCCTATCCATTCTGTGCATTAGAGTTAGAATGTATTATAACTTTGGAAACCTAATCATTTAGCCTGTGCAATAATACTGAAACTTTTTTTTTATGTCAAGCTCACTATTTCATAAATTAACCAATTCCTTTTTGGAATCTTTGGTTATTAATTTTTTCATATATATCCATAACCATTAGCTCTTAAGATTTTTTTACTTATTTAATTCATTCCCATATTAGTGGATTATACTCCTATATTAATGTCCACTAGAATCCTTTCTTCCTTCTTTCAAAGCTCCCTCTATTTCCTAATACAGAAAGATTTTCATTGTAGCCAATATAAAGAATACTTTAGTCACTTTTCATATTACTATTACATAATACTTTCCCATGGTTTCTAGTTCAAGTCTATCATGCCTAATATTTAAAAACTATAGCCAGAAACTATAATGAGAAAGTCGAAAGCTATTCTTGAAGAATTATTAACGTGCATTGATAAACTTTACTTATTTTTGATGTGTATATACCATTACATTTAGTTCCTAAATGGAGGCTCCCAAGTATCTTAAAGTTATAACACCTATTTCCCTCACTTTTTCATACCATCTACTCAAGCCCAGCTATAATCTGTCAGCCATAAGTGTCTCAATAACATTTAAAGAAAAATAAATCAATTGCAAGAATTCTCTACACTTCATTATATGGCTGAAGATATGTTAGGATATCACAGAACTAGAGCTGGAAATCATTTTTCCTGGAACTCTGGGACCATATCATATTTGCCACTGAATAGAACATGATACAATACAATAAATGGAGATAATCATTAAGAATTATATGTAGTAGAGAAGACAGAAACTAATGAAGAAATGATCCAAATTAGGAAGTTTGAGAAAGGTCTAAGGAAAAAACAACTATTTGAATAAGAGGCATGAGGTCTGGTTGCTGTTTATGATTATACAAGTACTGAGATTGACTGAGGGAGTTGGAGCGGGGTGGACAGAGCAGGGGAGAGCAATGGGGGAACAATTGGGACAACTGTAACTGAAGAACAATAAAAAATGTTACACAAAGTCTGAATTACTCAATCATCTTTATTCTCATTTAATAATTTTTTATGTGAACCTGACTTAACACTTAAATATCTACTGACATCATTCATTGAATGAATAATCAATAGCTAATATACCTCTTGAGTTACTGAGCAAAACTGAATAATAAATTTGTTTTTATTTTACTAAACATCAAGAAATAGAATGCACAGAGCAGATATGATTTCCCCATCACTACCATTTACTGTTTTAAATAACATCTTTCTGGTTCTGACATTTTATGGAAATTTTCAATCAGTAGCATACAGTCCCAAGTAGGTAATTCATAAAATTCAAGAATTTCTAATTGGAATATCACTGCTCAGGAATAAGTCCACTTATATCATTGATGTTGTTGTTTATAAAAATAATTCATGTTTACTGCCAAAAGTTCAAGAATAAAATTCTAAAAAAGAAAATGCATATTGTATTCTTTACTCCCCTTTAATATAACCACTGTTAATCGTGTTCTATATCTTTCTATGTTTTCTTTTTTATTTTTGAGAATTTGTATCACCTTCATTGAAGCTAAAATAATACAGTCAGGTTTATAAAACAATTATTTTTATTTTATTTTTACTAATATTATCGGTGTAACATTGGTTAGTAAGATCATATGGGCTTCAAGTGTAGATTTCTATGATACAAGATCTGTATATTGCACTGTGTGCCCACCACCCAAAGACAAACCATCTTCCATCAACATATATTAGGCCCCCTCTACCGCCTACCCCCAAGTCCCTCTCCTCTAATAACCATCACCCTGTTGTATGTGTCCATAAGTTTCAGTTTTATATCCCACATATGAATGAAATCATATGGTTCATAACTTTTTCTGACTGACTTATTTCACTTAACATAATATTTTCAAGTTCATCCATGTTGTTGCAAATGACAGTATTTCTTCTTTTCTTGTGGTTGAGTAGTATTTCATTGTATTTAAGTGCTACATCTTTATCCAATCCTCTCTCAAAGGTCACTTTGGTTGTCTTCACATCTTGGCTACCATGAATAGTGCTGCAATGAACATAGGGGTGCATGTATCTTTGGGAATACATGTTTCCAAGTTTTTCAAGTAGATACCCAGGAGAGGGATTTCTGGATCATATGGTAATGCTATTGTTAATTTTTTGAAGAGCCTTCATGCTGATTTCCACAGTGGTGGTATAAATTTACATTCCTACCAGCAGTGAATGAGGGTTCCTTTTTCTTCACAACCTCTCCAGCACTTGTTATTGCTTGTCTTGTTGATAATGGCCTTTCTAACAGGTGTGAGGTGGTATCATATTGTAGTTTGGATTTGCATTTTCCTAATAGCTAGTGAAGTTGAGCATCTTTTTATATATCTGTTGGCCATTTGTATGTCTTCTTGGGAGACATTTCTGTTCAGGTTCTTTGCACATTTTTTAACTGGATTGTTTGGTGTTGAGTTGTGTGAATTCTTTACATATTTTGGATATTAACTGTATATTAATACCTTATGTTTGCTATATATAACTTTCTACAAAAATAGAATTTAATTAAAGTTACTATTTTGGAACTTAATTTTTCCACAGAAGAATTTTAATAGCCCTTACTAATGGACATTTACATAATTTACAATTCTTGATTGGTTTAAATAGTACTGCAACATATATGTGGCACATCTCTGTACTTTTATGCAATCATTTCCCTATGGTAGTGGTAGAAGTAGAATTTGGGAGCCTAAGATATATACTTCATATGTATCTTGATATATATTTGCTCACTTTGTTTTAAATATTGCTAATGCTATCTCAGAGTCAGAAGGCTAATTAAAAGTAGTAAAATTATATAATTTTCTGCCATTGAATGACATTCAGCTATAAAATAAAAATGTAACCAAATTATTACTTGTCGCCCAAAAAACAATTCAACTTTCTCATAGAAAAAAAAAGTTTTTTGGAATTTGTGTCAAAAAGAGCATAGACAAGTATGAAGGAATGGGGTAAACAAATTGCACTGAACATTACACAGGAAAACACCATCTAGCTTAACATTTTTGTAACTAGTCACAATGATTATATCATAGAATAAATGAAAGAAATTGGTGGATAGAAATCAATGTGTAATTCATCAAGAATAGGAATGCTGATCCCTGATCAGTGTGGCTCAGTTGGTTGGGCATCATCCTGCAAAGCAAGAGGTCACTGGTTCCATTCTTGGTTAGGGCACATGCCTGGGTTGTGGGTTCAATCCCTCGTTGGGACACATGCAAGAGATAGCCAATTGATGTTTCTCTGTAGCATTGGTGTTTCTCTCCCTCTCTTTCTCCCTTGTTTCCCATCTCTCTAGAAAATAAATTAATTAATTTTAAAAATAAGAATAGGTGTGCTGAAAGAAAAATATGGTCATCTTATTGACTGCTTTCATGTACTTAGCAACTATTTCAATAAATGATAAAAATGTGATTATCATTAATAAGTTCACAAAATCTTTGTTTTAATTAGTTTATTTCCCCCCTTGGAATCTGGAATTTGAAATCTGCTTCACATTTTTATTTTTTGGCAAGCAAAATGAATAATTTGGTTTGAATTCACTTCACTTTGACTCTGGCTTATAGAAGTATCTGTAGGGGCACTACTTAGCTATCCAAGTAATCAGAATTAATGTAATATACCTTTAGGCATATAATAATCCCACTTATATATAATGGCAGACATTTGACCAATTCCATTACTTTAGTTGACCTGCATTAATGTGACTTTCTATCTTTAAAAATTGGCAGCTTCTTATTCATATTAGGCAAGTACCTTAATGATCATTTTGATTCATATCTGAGAAACCTTGAGGTTTAAACTATAACATCTCACATCTTTTTTGTCCTAACTCTTTCTTTTCACCATCATTCAATTCAGCTATAGTAGAGTTTAAAGGAATGCTTATTCATTATATAAACCAAAGTTTCCCATTATTCTACAGTGGCTGTGGTTCAGAGTGCTTCTTCATCATAGTCTCTGGGAATCTGCTTCTCTTGGTGAAGTGCTCACTCTTTGCAGCTTGAGCATTATCTTCCAGGCACAAACATGAGTAACAGACAAAAACACCCATTCCTGTTCACTTGATTGCCTAGCGAGAAACTAGATTACTGTTAAGAGCATTTGCTAAATCCTCCTTGTAACCTAGGATAAATTTTGGTCTGGTGCATTTATATAGCACATCCTGGACAAAATCTAATACATTAGAGTTGTGCTAAAAGTTTCTTTTAAATGTTAAATGTATTTTTTATCCTTGAAATAATAGGTATTTTGAATGTCTTTCTTCAAAGCATAGTTCTTGAATTTCAGTTACCTGATAACTGCATAATTAGTCCATCCTAAAAGCAAACAAATAAAAATTATTCTATGTTCAAAGTATTAAAAATATGAGTGAAATAATTTAGTGGATAACAGTTGAGCCAGGTTTTAGGACATTTATCAAGAACTTCAGTTTAATTATACAATATGTTTTGAGGTGATATTCAGGTAGAATGGCTTCATTAAATACCACACATTATATTTTAAGTTTAGAGAGTGGTTTGGAACACATTTTCAATAGCTGCTGCATTGGAATAGTATTACCTTATCATTTTTTATCCTATCTTATAGCATGGTAAAAGGTTTATTTTATTGATGCTATCTTCCATGCATCAGAGTGTTGCCTTGGTGTGTCAGTACCAGCTATTGGTATTGTAATATCACTCTAATTTATGGACACTTGTACTACATATCTCTAAAAGATGGTGATGAGAAAGCATGTGTAGTTTGTAAGCTCAGGACATTGCCAAATCTGTTGTTTTCAGGCATGTGGATTTTAAAATTGTACTTGTGAACAGAGCTTGGATCTAGACCTTGCACAGCATTAATGATGACATAATTTCTTTAAATTCTAAATTGCTCCATTGATAGGATACCGCTTTAGTCTCTGACGTGGTATATATCCATTAGCTGATCTCATAATAATATGGACTCTAATGAAATAAAATGGTTAATTCAAAGATAAAATTTTTTTCTTAAGTATATATCTCCTGACAATTGGTAGGGTGGTACACCAATTATGTGATTTTCATTTTTAACTTATCTTATTAAAGGGGGAAAACATTAAATCTTTGAATACTGTACCTCAATTTTATTGTAATGATTTTGCTGGTTACCAGGTGGGGTGGCAGTTGAAAAATTTGGTGAATGCACTACGAGAGGACCCGAGTGGTGTTATCTTAACTTTGAAAAAGCGACCTCAGAGCATGCTTACCTCAGCACCAGCTTTACTGAAAAATATGAGATGGAAGCCCCTTGCTCTGCAGGTAATGAAGCTTAATCATAAGTCATACACCATCATTTTAGCCATAGATTATCTCAGTAATGCTTCTTTATTGTGCCTCATCTCAGCAGCATATGGATTAATCTTGTATGCTTTTGAAAATTTGTTTGTGAAATGATTTCTTCACAGCTTATCCTAATAGGCTTAATTGTGATGACATATGAAAGTTACTATAACTAAAGCCCAAATAATAAAGAACTTGGCCTTAATTTGTAAACATTTAAAAGCATAATTCCAAACAAACCACAAGTTATTTCAAACCAAAATATGGACAGAAATAAAAATGAGAGGTTTCAGTTTTTATATAATCTTCTATTTAAAAGTTATACTCACATACACATCTTAGAGAAAGTAGATGATAGTTTATAGAATTCTTTTAAATCAAGTCATAACATAATAGTAGTTATTTATGAACAGTAGGTAAAAGAAGTTTTAGATAGTAATTAAAATGGACCAACTACATTCCTCCTGACTGATCAGTTTTCTTTTTTCCATTCTCTAGGGTGGAAAAAATATAGAAATTGTTGCCTTAGAATTTCTGCATCTTTTTCCACCATGAAACATCACTCTAAATATTACTGTGGGGTTGATAAATTATATTCATTAAGAAGCTAGGTTATCTAGGAAGTTATAAATATATAATTCTGGTTGATGCAAGACAAGGAAGCAATACATTGTCTTCCATTTCAGTCAGGATATAATCTTTAAATACATCATAGAAAAAATTTGTCCTTCACAAAAACTGAATTTTTAAAATGTGAGACTGTTACCTTTCTTAGAAGTCTAATTTTTAAAAATTTAAATTGTCAATTGAAATAGAACACTGCCCATTCAGATTAAAAAGAAAAGTAATATATATAAATACCATTGTTATCACTGCTGTGTAAGTCGTTAAGTTCTATATTAGTACCTTATACCATTCTTAGATTTTCTTTCCTAAAATCCTAAATTCTCCATTACACATAAATGCCTTGTCAATTACAATGATTTCTAATTATTTGGAACTTACTGGCTTCATATTTGCATTGTACATAAATAACATAAAAACATATAAAATGTTCTAACATTAAGGTATTTAAATTTTTAATGTGAAACTTTCTAATTTTCAAAAGAATATATGTAAAACTGTATTAATATGTCCAAATCATTTGACTTGCAGTATGTTTATTATTAAATATTTTTGATGGTCATTAAAGTTCAGAGTTCAATGTTTGACTCATTAACCCATAGATTAATAGATCCAACTTTACCATCACATCATTTTATTTTCTTGCTGTATTATAAGTTGCTTTGCTGTTCCAATCCGTAGTTTTCTATTGGTATGTCTTCCCTAAAGATCCTTCTTCAAAATTTGAGAGTTTGGAATCCTGAAGAAGAGGCCCATACCTTCAGCTTTTAGGTTTTCTTGTCAATATATGTATAGTTAAATTTAAATTTTTCTCTCTATTCTCTTCTATTTCACATTGAACACCACAAAGACATTAGCTTCTTGTTGATCCATGAACGCTGAGGGAGTATCTCTAGGAAATAAATTGTTAATTTGGTCCCCTTTGAGATTCTTTTGCACAAGCTCACACTGGAGAATTAGGATAATGGCAGTATCCAGTTAAGAATGACTTTTATATAAAATGCTAAAATTATTGAAAGACGAACATTTCTTTTCTGTTACACATATATTTGGTATGTGTATTCAAAGCTTTTGATTTGAATAAAGGTTTTGAATAAAGGGAATAAAGATTTTAATTTTTAAAATGATCTCACATCATTTCTTACTTATAATAAAATTATAATAGACTTTCAAGGCACTGTTTCTAGGTCCATTCCCAAATGCCAAGAAATGTGCCTCATCAGATCACTAATTATAATTACTCCTCATTTCCTCTTTAGTTATTCTGAATATATTTGAAGGTTTACTTTTTAAGAATGTTTAAATCAGATAGCAGAAAGCATTTATATAAGTGCTTATATGTATTGATATTTTTTTAAAAATCGTTATTTCAACTGAATTTGGTTCACTTGATATGTATTGTCTAAGCTCAACCCCTTATAGATAAACAATACCTTTGGGGATCACGGGAGATAGCTGCTTTCAACTTCTTTGAAAATTACTTCAGAGCTTTGTTTTTACAGAGGAAAAGGAAGAGTATTCATTTTTTTATTTTATTGAATTTTTTGAGGTGACACTACAACTAAATATTTCCTAGTGGTGTTAAAACAAGATCTTAGGAGTAAGGGCAATGGTTAAGTCCTCTAACATATACCAGCACCACCAGATCTCTGTGGAATTTATTTTGAATACCTGAAATTGTGTCATTGGAGTTCTTTCTTGATCTTAAAGGCCTTAGCCTATGCCAAAACGAAGTGTGATGGAAACTATCTGGCCAGAATTTTTATAGAATGTAGATTTTGATACAACCAAAGATGGACAAAACCTGAGGGTGCCAAGATCTGGAGACCAAATGTAGACTGTCTCCAGAGGAGCAAAATTCAAAGAAATAGTGGGATGAAAGTCTTGCAGGTGGTCTTGGATTCTTTTGCAAGTTTACCTAAGGCCACATAGTTTTCCTAGTAGCTAAGAAATGACTTTGGATGTGGAAAAAGTGCTTAATCCTCTGTGCAGACACAAGTATCATTCTTATTGGATTCTTGCTTCTGGTATGTGTACAAATATGTTAGAGCTAAATGCCCATCAACTCATTTAAATATAAATATTCAGTGTTCAAACCTGAAGAATTAGATGTTAGGTCATTTTTTTTCATAGGGTATACCAGTAGTCTAGTAAGAATTATTTGAAGTAGAGGTTACAAAAATAAATAATTTGTGGCATTTATCTCACTCAATATATTCATTTCATTTTTTATACTATACCAGGTTATATTTACCTACTAGCATTTTCAGATAAAATATGGCAAAGCCTTGTAGCATAGAGGTAGACTATGCATCTTAAAATAAACAACTGTATTCTAACTTAAGGATTAATTATATTTTAAACTAAGAAGGAAATAATTTGCACCTACATAGATAAAACATAACCTATCTACCCTAAGGTAGAAGATTAAGGAATATCACATGTTTTAATGAAATAACCTTTATTTCTAAAAATATATTTAGAAGATAGTTCTCTTATTAATCAACTATAATGATGAATTTTGATTTGGAATTTCTTTGGAAAATAATTCATGGAATTATACCCAAATAAACAAAAGCATACAATTCAGCTTCATGCTCACAGAGCAATTTCATTAGTACATTTCATGAAATTTGGCAGTTCTTTTGTTAAATTCTTGATTTCTCAAACATTTTACAATAGAACTGCAAGATACCTGAGTCAAATACTACAAGCATATTTAATCTGGAATTGAATTATGTTGTCATCTGCATCCATTTACAAATAGTAGCAATGTTTTACTTAAGATAGAATTTTTTATTCTAAGAAAGTAAACCAGGAATTCCCTGTTTTTCAAAAGGTGTTTTTAAAACCATGTCCTTAGTAGCACCCTCTACTAAGGTCCTGGATTTTGGTAAGGAGGGTGATTGCTTATGGTCAAGTTCTAATTCAATGAAAATATTTCAGGCAACTATGGAGAAAACTCGAGGTATATTTTTTGATGTTTGTGGTTTTAAATTAGTGTGTGTAGGGCACAAATATCCATGAGTCGTGTCATTTCCTTCTTAAAAGACATGTATAGGTGGACACTGACAATAATGGTGATTGAAATCATCACTGGGAATTAACAATATTTTAAAACATTAAGATCTCAGCATTTTTGGTAAGAATGCATCTCAGAAATGACCACAAAAATTAATGCTGGAATTCAACTTACTGATATAGGTTTCATTAAATATATTTTATATAAAATAACATCAAATTGTATCATTAGACTAATGTTCTTAAGCTGTATCCTAGTCCATAAATCTTACATCTTGTGGTAGTTTTTTGTGTGGTTTTGTGTTTTCATTTAAAATTTCATTGCTTAGCATTTTTACAGGATATTTAACTTTGAGCAGAAATTGAAATTAGAAAGCAAATAATTATAGCAATTGATTTGTTCTATCACCTGATTTAATAACTGAAGAACACTAATTGATTTTGTTGTATTTCAAATATAGATATTAATGGTTGAAGTTATTCTGTAAAAATCAAAAAGCATAAGCAGTAATAAAATTTATTTTAATATCAAAGTTATGGTTGGGATGACTGTAAAAACCATTGGTTAACAAAGTTTATGTTTCTGAAAGTTTTGTTTTAATAGCATGTTTTGAAGAGGTTGATAACTAACATTAAAACACTAGAAAAAAATAAATGTAAACTAAATATGTAATCGTGCTTAGAGACAAAAATAATTATGTGTTTTACATGCTCAAATTAATAAATAGCTGCAAACAATTGTCATACCAAATTTTTGTTCACCATTGTTTAAGTAAATTAATTAAAGTATCTCAGTCACACTTGTGTTTTCAGCCAAATGCTTGCAAAATGTTGACACAGGCCACAAAAGTTATTTTTACTTGTTTTATCTTTAGTTTCCCACTCTTTCTTTACTATCCTAAAAGTTGAGCTCGACTGTAATTTGAAATAACTGGAAGTCTAGTTTTAATGTTGCAGTATTAGCTATGCCAATAAGACTGGTGAGCACAAGGACAGACACACTAGTGGTAGTCTCAGTACAGTGTGCAAAATATTACAATTCAATGGAAAAAGTCATTTTGTCATATGTTTCTGAAGTCTCTATTAGTTGTATATTGTGTACCTATATGCATTTTTTACGCACACATGTCTGTATTTTTAACGTATCCAGATACAGCTTCCTGATCAAATCTGTGGTCAGAAAAAAAAAAACATGTTGTTTTCATGGTAGTCTGCTAGAAAAGGGAAGACTACATGCTTATAAAAGAGGGCTGTTTTGTTTATATGAATTTGTATCCTAGAAAAAGCTATAAAAAATGAGTGAGAGAATTTTTAATATATGTGTTTCTCTTAGGTTCTTTTCAGTTGATTTGCTACTTAAAAACTTACCCAGGAAAAAGCATTCCCAATAATTTTCCAAATTAAATCTAACACTCCTTATATGGTCAAGACACTTACAAGACTGCATGAAACATCTTACCTCCCAAAATCCAAAATACATTTTCTCTGAAGCATTTGTTTAGATGATTAAGAAGACAGTTGCTAACATAAAACAATATCCTGGTACTTTTGTTGGAAATTACAATAAAAATGTGTTTGAACTGAGTAAGGACTTGTGTGAATGTTTTGTGCTAGAATAATGAGGTATTGTGATGCATCTGAGTCTGTGCTTACTCCTAAGAGTAAGTAAAATAAATGGCCAGGTGTTATACATGATGTAATCATTCATATTTCAATGGGTATTTTCTCCCTGGAAGGCAAAGCAAGCTCTTTGTGATCTTTGCATTAGAGATAACTACATAGATGAATTTTAGAAATAACTACATAAAATGTAATACACTGTCTTAATCTTTAGCGTTGGTGCTTTCTTTATGTCATTGGTTTCATCATGACTTTCTATAGCTCTGTGAATGCTGGGTCATTCACCAGACAGATGGGCAACTAAATTAAGATATACTTGTTAAAGTTCTTAAAATCTAAACTGTTTCAAGTAAAACTTCAATGTCAAATGTAGTTTCTCAGTATGGAAGTTCTTTTGCTATAGTCCGTAAGACCTTATGGCTTTCAGAGGTACATTGATATCTTCCAGATGTGCTTAATTACCGTAGAGATGTAGAATTGGGGACACAAGGAAAATACCTTATAAAAGCTGAAAATTTTATCCTACAATAATCACAATCTTCCAATGATGTTTAATCCGGATGAGCAGGATGTTATTACTAAGGCATCACTCATGATTCAGAGGAAGATTTGTGCCATATCATATTATGAGATACAATTTTAAAGTATTTATATAGCTCAAACTGACAATATGAAAATGTATGTATACATTTTACCTAGTAGATTTCTTAGTCCTTTTGTCAGTAGTAAGTTACCATTAGTTGGAATAACGTTATAAATGAGCTTTTGAAGAGATGCATAGAATAATTTAGGATTTGAGTATTTCAAAAGATGCATGCCAATGCCCCCAGAAATACCTCATAGACTTCTTTTAGAAGAGTAACAGCGTATATACAAATGCATCTTCCCTGTTGGAGCCTCACTGAATATGGAAGGAGATCTTTATGTCAGTAGGATGATTTAGATCTGAAAACTAAATGTTCCCACAGGATCCTTCCTGGAAATAAACCCCTTTGTACAGAACACAAAATGGGATCCATGTCAAACTTGATTGCGTACCATAGTGGATCAAGTTATACTGAAGCTCCATGCTTACTCCAGTAACAGATAAAGTCTTTAAAAACCTTTGTATTTTATCCACAAACTTTTATCCATATGTGATGATAGTTAATTCTCTTCCCATACAAATTTTACCAATATAAGAGGAAGAATTAAAATGGCAAGATAAAAAAATTACCTTTATTTCTACCTTTTTTTTGGAAAGTTGAAAAATTCTTTATGGTACAATGGGAACTGCTTTTCTTATACTATGTTTCAAATGTTGAAAGTAAATGTTGCCCAGATAGAAGCTATCCTGCATTATTATACTTACATATTTAGACATTTTTCTGAAGCTAAGGAATATGCCTATTAAAATTTGAATTGAATGCTGAGAAAACACCATTTTGGTTAGAGGGAAGCTTTATTTGTCACCAGGTTTATTTTCACTCACTTAAATGGTTATTGGTGGTAGATGTGATTTTAATGCCACTTGTTACAACTAGGAATTTCTTACTGCTAATTTTATCTAATAGCATCATTTATTCTGTACTTGCTTTAGTCAAATTTTGCCTATCTTTATAATGTTTTTAAATGTCTTTTTCATCCTTTTAGTCATTTAATTCTGTACTCTTTCAATTTTTGTCCAAAGTTAGAAAAATTCTTAACAGAGTATAATTTCAGATTATTACAAAGACTTCTTTTGGGCTAATAGCTATTTCCATTTTCCCGTGAATCTTCTACTTTACCATACTTATTTTTCCATTGTTTAATGTCTGTTTTTTTAAATGAGATTCTCAAGAAGAACGTTTACTTTTTAGCTTGGATTAGCTTGAGAAAATAGTATAATTAGTAGACAAAAATATACTGAACATATTTAATATTTACCAAGCATTTTACTTGGTACAGGGGCATACTGATTGGCCAGATGATGTATGTATGATAACCCAATTGAAATGTTTTGTATGATTTACCAGTTAATAAAATAACTAGCCAGTTTAATTAAACAACAGCATAGACTAATTTCTTTTTTCTCTGAAAGAGCAAATTGTTTTTTTCAACCAGTTCAATTAATTGAACAGGCTGGCACAATCAAATCTGTTATCTCTTTAAATATATTTAAGAGTCTTTTTCTTCTATATATTTGCTAATTTAGCTAATTATATCAAACACTGCCACTAATAGCAACTCCTTGATGAAAATAGAAACCTAGGAAAAATAGTAATTTGAAGGAAGTTGACAAGGCTAATATTTAAATTTCTTGGAAGAGGAAAGGCTTAAGTACCCTATGTACACAATCCTGGTAATGGTCCAAGCAAACTTAGAACTCTGTTGATGCCTACCTTACATGCCAGGGATGTTTAAATATACTTGTAACCATTGACTACTACTTCTTTTTTCTTCCTTTCTCCCTGTTTGTTTGAGGGCAGTTAGTTATAACCAAAAAAAAAAGTCTTTAGTTCTATAGATTATAAAATAAAAGGAGAGAAGTCTTCAAAATAGAAATGATGACCTTAAAAGAAAGCAAATAAAATTTTGTTACATTATTTTTTCTAGTGCTTATGTTTTTAGAACTTCTGTCTCAAGTTCACTGGTAGTATTAGGATATTTTAAAATAAGAGAGAGAGATTAGAATAAGAGAGATATTAGAGCATTTAGAAAGTAGCCTGAATATGAGTTTCTCTGACAGTGCATCTGTTGGCAAGTTTTGGAAAGTAATGTACTATGTAATGAATGTTTCCTTTACATTTCTATAATGATGAAATTTTGGTTGGACTTATTGGTTAATGTCATCTGTATGACATTAATACATTTAATACCAAGATGTCCTGACAGAGAGGAAAACAGATATAAAGAGTCACATCACAATGACTATACATACATAGTAAATCTAAATACTTGATCTACAGAGTGCGTCATTCAAAGATCTGTTGTGGAGGCATGTAATACATCCCTAGAATACAATTCTTTATTTCCTCAGGCTTCATGGTATTCATTCATACAGGTGACTCCTTATTATCTATATAATCTCGGGATTTCCCATTGCCAAGATTTTTGTTTCAAAAAGATACACTGGACAGACACTATTCCAAAATCAGCATAGTTAAATATAATAGTCTTTACTGCATATTTTCATATTTCAAAATTTGTCAACATATATATGTTCTGACTTGTTTATATCATATGAGATAGTATATTATAGATTCCCAAAATAAATGATTGAATATTTTTCATTTCTCTCTTTAATTTCTATTTCATGTAGATTAAACATTATCTGTCATTTTGGTGGGTTGTGTGATTTCAGGCTATTAAGGTGAGCTGTGTAGCAGGAAAGGTAAAAACTGTGCACTGAGTCATAAACTATGTAGCCTACCATAGTGACCTACATTGTGCATTGTATTTATGCTCAGTTTTTTTCAACATTTTTTGTTTACCTGTTCAAAAGTATTGTCACAATATAAAATAATTGTAATATGCCATTTTGGGTGTCCAGCAATATGTGTTAAAGTAATAGAATTGTGGGTCCATATAGTTACACTAAATTGTTTCCATACTGGCTAAAATGGCAACATCTTGTCATTTGAAGGTACAGATCATTTCGTAATCATTATTTCTGTGTTTGCAATTACACTAAAATGCTTATTTTTAATATTATTTTATATTCCGCTAATCAGCAATACCTGTACAATAAACATGAAAATTTGTGAAGTTTAGTTTTATTTTAGGATAATTTCTTGAACCACAAGATCATTTTGAACACTGTGAAGCTCAGATTTGGAATTGCTCTAAAGTTAATGCATCCTGATGTGTTGCTCCATTTAGTATATATACCATCTCTATTTTTAAAAACACTTGTCATACTTAAATACAGGCTTGAAAATGAGATCTATAGATAGACAACTAAAGATTATTTTAAACAATGATAAATTTGTGTGCCTATGAAAGGTGAAATGATTATGTCACACTAATCACTATACATTTGAAGATGTACCATAAAATGACTTTGAGAAGATATGTTTATACTTACAAAAAGAGCAGCTTTTTCCTAGACAATATTCTCTCGTTATTGGTCTTTCATGCTCCATTCCTGTAACCTTTTCTGAGAATCTGTGATATTCTGCTAACTTAGGAGTATGGTGTATCTTTTGGGGGAAAGATCTGATCTTTCTTGTATATCACTCAGGATATAAATGAGCTAATTCTTTTGAAAGTTACTCTTTATTATCTTTATTTCAGAGGTGGGATTCTAACAAAGCAAATTTCATTTAAATAAGTTTTTGACAATCAGATAAATCTTCCCATTATGAAACGCTTCATGGTACTATATAAATAGTTTTTATGTGATTATACCACAGAATAAGGTGAGTTGAGAACCAAGTAGAAACCTCTGAAGTAATAAATTAATCTGGTTTTGGAGATTCAAAGGAATATCCACGTGGAAAATAACATACTTCTTGATTTCAGCCAAGCTCAAAACTTTGCAGAAATAGATCACTTTAAAATGATAACTATGTGTCGTTGTTGTTGTTTTGTGTGTTGTTTGTATGTGTGTATGTATTTTCTTTTTCATTTTAACCAGCCTCTTATACCTAGAAGTCCCACAAGCAGCGTTGCCACGCCTTCCAGCACCATCAGTACACCCACCAAAAGAGACAGTTCTGCCCTCCAGGATCTCTACATTCCCCCTCCTCCTGCAGAACCATATATTCCCAGGTATAAAACTAACCATCTTGTTGTTCTAGACAGCTTCTATCCAAAGACTAACCAAATTGCATGTAAACTGTGAAGCAAATTCTCAAGGGATATAGTTTCTCATTTAGAAATTCTGATCACATTCTGGAAAACCATTGCATTATAAAAAATGCACTTTGTTTAATAACTAATTGATATGTATTTAATACTATGATTAAATATCTTATAAAGCCCTGGCTGGTGTAGCTCAGTGGATTGAGTGCTGGCCTGCGAACCAAAGGGTCACTAGTTAGATTCCCAGTCAGAGCACATGCCTGGGTTGTTGGCCAGATCCCCAGTAGGGGGAGTGTGAGAGGTAACCACATATTGCTGTTTCTCTTCCTCTCTTTCTCCATCGCTTCCCCTCTCTCTAAAAACGAATAAGTAAAACCTTTTAAAAATAAATATAAACATCTCTACAATAGGAAAGTACTATTAAGTAACAATTAGGATTATTTTAATAAGTAAAAAATAAGTGAGGCTATTTGATGAAGAAGCCCCTGGAAATCTCAGGTTGCTCTGAAGATTCTCATACTTTTTTTTTTCTTCAAAAAGAGAAAGTTACACACAACTTTTATAATTTTTTAAGTGTATGTAGTAAGGGAGGTTTTTTTGGATAATAATGAGTGTTTTTCCCCCTGATACTTCTCTATCTTCAATTTCCACTTGATTTAGTTCATTAATGTTTCTATAAGAAAGTAGAGAGAGTTTGCAAGAAAATTACTTGCCTCTAAAGTCTATGTCCTAGATTTTTTGAGACAATATCCCCATGTCATTTCTAAATTCCTACTTGAAATTCCTGGCAAATGTGGAAGAATAGAACTTCGTGCTATAATGCATTCTGTCTAAAAACATACTGATATCCAGCCTTCCGGAATACAAAAATTATGGAAAAGGACTAGTACTAAGTGGGGATAATTAATACCAACCACAAAGAATTTGATTCACTTTTTAAGTTAGTTGTGCAGTCATTCAAAAACAATAATAAAGGTGTCTTGTTTTCAGGCAATAGTTAATATTAAATTTCTTTGTTATATAAGAGAACTAAAATACCTTGTTTTTATTAATTTTTATTATTCTTTAGTATACCTAATGTTTCATTCTATTAGCTGTGATGGTACTGACATTTTACAATCTAAATGCTACATGACAACATGGCATATCTACAAATACTGTGTTGGCATTTAGTAATAAAACTATTGTTAGTTTTATAAACATTTTACTTCATATTCTTGAGAATTAAATGTAGCTGTGGGAAAGTAGTTTATGATAAGATATTTACTATGCTGGCATTTCACCCACATTTCTAATATATAATTACAGTCTCAATGTTAAATTTACAATCAGATTTAAAAGTCTATCCAATATGCTAGTCAAACACAAGGTGCATTTTAATTCTATTAAGATAGTGTCAGACTTTCTAAATTGCTCTTGCATGAGAAACAATAAAAGCATGTGTGTTTCAAATAGGAAAGATTTTTATTTTACTGAAAATGACTAAGAAGCCATATTCAAATGGCTACATGTACAAATAAGCACCAGAAGATTATTTTTTAATCAAATCTCTGCAGTATTTAAATGTTCTTTCTTTTTCTCTTGGCTAGGGAGGAACTTGTTTAAAAGATCATGTTTCCTAGACAGGAAGTATTTAAAATACACTTAAGAAGACAAAAGAGGAAAATTATCCAGTTCTCTCTTCTGGGTGTGGTGTAAATATTGATTAAGGAAGTATATTGAAATCAATAAAAAAGTTGAACATACTATTTAAAAAACTAGAGAATGTAAGAGATTGAATTATCACCATAGTGGTACTTATTTTGTCAATATTTGTTTAAAGCTCCATGCTTTTCAGTAAAATTCATAGAGAGTATTATCTCATTTTAATTGATTTGTAGTCTAGTGTGTAATTTAACAGAATATTCTAAATATAGTTTGAGGCAAATTATTAGTTATCCAGTCACACAGTCATTTTATATAGCATAGTAAGAACATTCCATGCATTAAAGTACCTTTGTAGCACCACCTTGTATCAATTATCTGCAATTTCTGGTTTGACTTAAAGTCATAAAATAACTTCTGAAGTCACCAAAGTTTTTGCCCTTGTCATTCTTTCTATAGCAACAAACTTGGAAGGTGTTTTTTTCATATTCTCATTTTGATTATGATTGTGGTTCACCTAATTTAATTCATCAGAACATGTTTTCTATACTAAATTTATTTTTGCGCAGGATAGGCATTTTAGTGTTGATCTGAATAATAAATAATTAAAACTTTCTCATCTTAAAACAAAAAAACTTAAAAAGGTAGGCCTACTTGTCAAATTAGGTAGAATTTTTTCTTGTGACTAATTGTTTGAACACAATTATCCCAGAAAAAATTGTGGGTGCAAAAGTGGCTTTACCTGTAAAAGAGAAATACTCATGTACATTGAGTGAAATTCTGTCAGTTTTTAGTATATGTCTTATGACTAGATAAAGTTCCATTATTATACTCTATAGTGCATTTTAATACTTAACCAGATTTCTTTTTCTAAAATGAAAATCAAGAATTTGTAGGTCTTTACAGAATTGTGAAGTTTAAGCACTAATTTCTCTTAATGAATTTTACAATGAACCATTAAAGTCCACTAAAGCAGTGCTTTAAGTTTTCAGTTTCATTGAATCATTTTTAGAGCAAAAAATACAGATTATATACATGTACAGACAGATAACATTAAGAAAAAGTCTTTTAATCTTTCCAGCAAAACAAATTAGTACATTGAGTTATTCAGAGGCTTGTGATATGAATATACATACAGGCACACACATTTATATACGTAATACATGTATCAATTCATTTTTCTGCAGTCTGTTTTTGGTTTGTACTTTTCTTAATTCAATTTTATTTAAGTGAATTGCATACAGACATGTTTAATAAATCTTCCTTGTTGGTATAAGGCCCCTCTTTCATATCATTATAGAGTAATACCAGCCCTTCCAATTTTTCTGCCACAGGGAATACCCATATAAATAGAAAGTGATGAATTAACTAGGGTTGAATCACCCTCTGATCTCAAACTGCATTAACAGTTATGTCACAGGCCTGATAGAGAAGTCTGACCATTTATAGATAGGCATAACCTTCCAGCACCATGAGTTTGTTAGGGCTATTTCTAAGCTAATTGCAGTGTCAATTTCTTTTGATAGGGGACTAACAATAATAAAAATACCAGGCAATTTGTGCAGAAGAAAATTTAAGCTACCTGAAAATGAAATTCTACCTGGATTTTATCTTTATTGTCTTTATGATGACTAAGAACTAAGCTATATAAGTTACAGTTTGGTAATAAGCAATACTTTATTTTAAAAAATAAAAGAGTGAATGGTAATGTAAATGGCCACTTCACCTTGTGACGTGTTAAATATGTAAGAAAACTTAACCAATTCAGTAAGTCTTGAGAATATGATTTACTCTTTTCTACATATTTCAAATACTAGGAATATAGTTTCCTTCTTTGGGGCAAACCTGATCTAGGTATTTGCATACAGAGATAGAAGTATAGTATACTCTAGCATAGAAGTATAATAATTTGCTGGATTGAAACTCATATTTTATAAAAGATATTCAATTTATAAGTTTATCACCATCTTATAAGGTGCAAGATGTCAATTAAAAATCTGTTATTTTATCTATATTATTATAATTCAATGTATTCTGTTTATTTAAGGTTTCAAGTCTTGGCACTTGACATAAATTTAAATTTTATCTGCTTTCATAGCATTCATGGCCTCTTTAGTGTAAAACTGGAAATGATTAAGAATTAAGAAAACATAAAATTAATGATCCACAAGAAAAGAAACATTTCATTTATATTCATAGTCCTATTCTAAAAGACAAGCTTTTCTAACAAAAATTTCATAGCTAGTCAGTGAAACATATAATATAAACAATGTTCAATATTACAAATCCTAAATGAAATATTTCTACCAAAATACCACTTATTATGGGCCCAATCAGCTGGGCTGTGTGAGTATTACTATGTGTGAGTAAGTTTTAGGAATCCCATAAATTATTAGAGAATTTTCTTTTTAGAATTCTATAGAACAAAAAAATCAAATTGCCATGATCTTATTTTTCTTTTTGATTGAATTTCAATTATGTAAAACATTTACATGACTCCAATTCAAAAGTGTGTTAAAGCAAATGTTTTAATCCATGCCCTATCCACTTTTCCCCTTTCCTCCCCCACAGAAATCAGTTTTTATTGGTATTGCTTTATCCTTCCATTATTTCCCTTGAAAATTTAAGCAAAACTGTATATTCATATTAACATTCCCCTTCAACTTTCTTGCAAAAAGAAAAGAGAAAAAAATCTTTAGCCCTGGCTGGTGTGGCTTAGTGGATTGAGTGCCCACCTGCAGACTAGAAGGTCACTGGTTTGATTCCCAATCAGGGCACATGCCTGGGTTTCAGACCAGGTCCCAGATTGCAGTGTGTGAGAGGCAACCAGTTGATGTATATCTCATGCATGCGTCAGTGTTTCTTTCTCTTTCTTTCTCCTTCCCTTTCTCCCTCTCTAAAAATACATAAATTAATTAATAAATTAATAAATAAAAAGAGCATAGTACAAACATTGCTTTATACCTAGCTTCTTAATTAAACTTATTGGGGTGAAATTGGTTAATAATCTGCCATCATATTAAATACCATCCTTAAACTCCATATTTTATCAGGTTTCTCCACTCTCTCCTATAGAAATGTTGCTGATATTTAATGAAATTTTGATATATCCATTTGGAACGAATTCTGTGAATATATATTTTTACTATTAAAAGAGATACATGGAGTTTAAATACTCAGAGTAATTCTCTTCATTAAGGTTTATTTTAAATTAATAAGCTGTTTGGCATTCTTACAATATCAGTTTATTTAGAATTAATTTGGTTAAGACCACAGTATTCTTACAGAGTTGTTAGTTCTTAAACACATTTGTTTTTAAGCAGTGCAAATAGTACCATGAATTCAATTAGGTAAACTCACAAAAGAAAGTTAGATTGTTAATATTTACTTACTGTATTGAACACTAAAAGCAATTTATGTGCTAAGGTGATTTCCTTTGTATGACATAGTGCAGTGAAAATGGACTAGAGCAGGAGTTAAAAGATTCATGACCCATGTCTAGCTGTGTCACTTCTTAGCTGTGTGACCTTTAGGAAATTCATTTAACTTCTCTGAGCCTCTGCATCTCTTTTCCTACAAGATAGGAATAGTTAAAAATTGCTCTATTAACCTCAAAGTTTGGAAAGATAGAGTATGGGAAGGATATTATTACTATTTTAGACCCTCTCGGCCATTTTACCACCCTAACACTTTCCTACATCTTTCTTCATCCTTTCTTTAGGGATGAGAAAGGAAACCTTCCTTGTGAAGACCTCAGAGGACATATGGTGGGCAAGCCAGTTCATAAGGGATCCGAATCACCAAATTCATTTCTGGATCAGGAATATCGAAAGAGGTTTAATATTGTCGAGGAAGATACTGTCTTGTATTGCTATGAATATGAAAAAGGAAGATCAAGTAGTCAAGGAAGACGAGAAAGCACCCCAACTTATGGTAAGAGTTCTTCAGGTGACCTAAGAACATATGTCTAGAATGGGAATCTCAATTTCTTTTCATAGGCTTTTGAGTTATAAAAATTACTTGATAGCTTTGTATTTTATAATTGATCTGTGTCTGTCATGTGCTTCTAAGTGAAATCTCAACAATGTGAGGCATGCAATTAAAAATTATTCTAAATTTTCCAAAAGTAATCAAATATAATAGGTAGCATTTTAGCTCATTAATGACGTATGGAATCCTTTCTGCATCACATATAATTTTTGTATGTCAAATGTTGACAAATTGGAATAATTCAAGGTTTTGTTTTCCTTTTTTAAAAATGAAAACCTGCTGTTAACGTGGCTTATTTAAAATAAAATTATCTCCCTATTCCTCTAGGATTAAAAAAAAATCTTTAGATAGACTTTTCTGGGGGAAATCTCATCTAGATATTTGTAATTTTTAACAAGCTGCAAAACTTGACTGGAAGTGGATTTTAAACAGGAGGGACATAATGTGTTTAAAGTAAAGGTAGACGTGGAGTGACCATGTCTCTGAGGTGGTTTTTAGCTCTGAGTCTTATTTTTGCATGCATGATCAAGAAAGTAACCCAGTCACAAACACTTAACATTGTTATGATGTATCTGAAATATTGGCAGAGAAAGTTGCCTAAAGTTAAAGTAGTAAATAAAGTCTCTTGTCCTATTGCAAGAATGAATAGATTTAACTGGAAGTCTATGCTACTCCCTTTCCAGTTTTCAAACTAATCATTTTTAGTGAAGAACTTATACCTGGGGGAGGACATGATCCTTGCTGGTTAGTCCAGATTTTATCAGTGGGAGCTGAGCAGAAGGAAAGTTATTTGTAACTTTTTCTTGCCATCTGTCCCACTTACTTGTCCACCATGGCCAAATGCCTTTCCCCTTGGTCCCAAAAGATTGGTAATCACTTATGTTAATACACGTGCCCTATTTCCTTACAGCTCTTCAGTAATAATCATGTATGAAAAGATTTGCTCAAAATGATTCTGATGAATAGGAACCATGCTTATCTTCTTTTGTGTTATTCTCTGCATGTGTTTCTCTATCATAAGAATACACAATGATATTTTATATCATAGCTTCTCAAGTATACCACTCTAGTAGCATTTATTTTGAACTATTATAATCTGAATGTATGTGCAGCTTTGCTTTTTCCGCTATATTTTAAACCTTTGCTGTATAGAAGCCTGCCATCTTTATTATCCCTACCCCTGCCCTATCACATAAGATTATTTGTATTTATTCATTCATTCCACAAGTACTTATTGGATATCTGTTATTACATAGTCACTAATATATATATCAACTCTTCTTTTTTTATGTCACAGAATTTTCTGGCTATTTTCTACTTATGTTAAGAAGATAAGAATGTCTAATTTAAGAGGAAATTGTAGTCACCAGATAGATTACTGATAGCATTATAAAAAATATGTTACTCTCTTTAGACTACAGTTTAAACAAATCATATTTCTCCCAATACAATAGAATGCTATTAAATTTTAGAAAATATAGATATCCTACAAATACTTCATACATTTTCTAAACAACTTAGGAGAAAATAAATGTATATATGCTTGAAAGATGAACAAGGAAGTAAAATAAATAGTTCTTTTACTTTTGATTCTGAAAGGGTTTTTTAACTTTTGAACCTGAAATATAATCTTAACCTTCAATGGAGATATTTATAGATACTTCAGTAGAGATTTCCTGATACAACCTGAAGGTGATTTCAGGTAACTAGCAGTTTAATGTATTTGCTACATTAAACTCAAGTACAAAAAAGTTCACAATTGATATTTTCTGGAAATGACAGTAATTTAACTTGTTAGCACTTACATGATACCTGAAAATGCAATATATAAGTTCTTTAGCCTTACAATGTTCAACTTAGTTCTTAGTCATAAATACTCTTATCATGAAGTATGTAAACTTACTCATCATTGCTCTCACTAGTATTAACTTCCCATATTTCTCAAAGAGGTTTAGAGTTAAGATTATAAGAGTGTATATAGGATTTTGAGAAGTAAAATAGAAACATAGTGCCTAATATGTGCTTTCGGTTCAATATGGATGTACTTATTATATTCTTTCAGTATGCTCACATTTTAAAGTAAGCTATGTAAGATAAAAATATTTAGGGAAGCTCTGTTATTAGACAAAGTGACAGAAAAACAAATGTAAAGAAAAATACTTGAAGCTATCCTAATTATGAGACTTAAAATGTATTTTAAATGTAAAATGCAGGGTTGAACAAAAGTAGATTTATAGCTGTTTTATGGAAAATACAATAATTAATAAATAATGCAAGAATAAATGCTATGTTTTACATACTCACAACTATAAACCTACTTTTGCCTCACCCTGTATATTTTAAACCTTAGTTAACCAAGGTTCTCATTTTATGTCATGGATCCACTAGTTATTGCTAAGAGTGAATTAAACGAAGAACAACTATTCATCCTATGCTATTAGATAAGTACAATATCAATAGGCAGTAGATGGCCCTTCTAGAAAGTAAGTAAATACCTGTTGAGCTTTTCTATACACCAGAAACTATTGTAAGCTTTAAAAAGTCATGAACCTATTCAATCTTTACAACAACCCTATGATGTGGAAACTGATAGAATCCTTATTTTACAGGTGGGTTAAATAACTACCCAACTATTAAGTGGTAGAGCTGGAGTTAAGTACCCATGGATATTTATTGATTCTACCAGTAGTACTAGCTAACTAAATGGGATGAAAATAATTTACTAAATTATAGGAAAACAATTTCCAGAAATTGTATTACTCTTTCCAAATTCAAACATTTGACTTCAAGCAAAAAGAACGAAGTCTAATTTTATATGTTTTTGTGTGTGTTGTTTGGTATTTACTGGCATTATAATAAATATGCATCTACATAGACATGGCCCTGACAGACCTTAGGAAAAGATGGCTAAATTGAGGAGTAAAATTAGCATCAATGTGTTATTTCCCTTTTAAATCAGAGAGCATAAAATAGGTTTTACTTTCCTAAGATAGTAAAGATAGAGAAGAATAATTTCTGGAAACACAAATACAGTAGGGAAGCAACCTAGATTAGTGGTTCCTAGCATTGGCTGTCACATCTGCCTTCTAATTACTCCACTGTGGCTCAGAGGTGTTCCTCTAGGGCTCAGTTCTCTCATTTGTTAAGTGAAGATGCTAATATCTGCCTCATAGACATTTTGTGAGAATTTAAAGATAGCACAGTGTAAATTGCCTAGAAAGTGTCCAGTATGTGCTACATATTTATTTTTGCTGTTGTTATTGTTACACAGAAACTTTAATGTTGCTAAAAGAATAGATCGTGACTTTTTTCACCACAAAAAAGAGGGTAACTATATGAGGTGATAGATATGTTAAATAGCTTAATTGTGGTAATCATTTCACAAGAGATACACATATCAAATCATCACATAGTACACCTTAAATATATATATTTTATTTCTCAATTATACTCAGTAAAGCTGGAAAAAATAAACTTAAAGATCTTCACATGTAAATAATAATAATAATAATAATAATAATAATAATAATATCAGCCATTTAAAATTATTTGAAGAATAAGACAGGATGAATAAACAGTTCAATAAAAAAGAAACTTTAATGTGACAATAAGGGGGAAAATGATGCATTAAATCAATTTAACTATTTGGTTTCATCTGTTCAGGTTTCAAAGGCAAAGATTTGAATTTGATGACATCAGTTGCTTGGCAACTTTTCAGTTTGGTAATATTTCCATCAGCTTTCCCTTTTCATTGTTCAGGCACTCCTTGCCCTTGCTATTCCATCATAGCACATTTCTATGCATAAAAACATCCTAAAAGGTATATGTAGTTGGCTGAATCCCTTTGTAGCCACAAGTAGTCATATTTTACAAGAATAAGAAGAAAAATATTTTTACAATAATATCACAGAACAGTATTAGTTTGAAGGAATCTAGACCTTTTCTGATTTATTGAAAATCCAAGACCTCACAAAACATGCACATGAATACATGAGAAGCCAGTATTTTATGTTTTTATCTTTTATTTACTTATTTTAGGGAAAGAGGGAGAGTGAGGGGGGAGAGAGAGAAACACCAAATTTGTTGTTCCACTTATTTATATAATTATTGGTTGATTCCCATATGTGCCCTGATTGGGGACCTTGGGTGTATCAGACGATGTTCTCACCAACTGAGCCACCTAGGCAGGGTAGGTGGCATTTTAGAAATGCTCCTTGTAAATGTTACTTGTGCACATTGTGCATTGTGAAAAATTAATTTCTTTAGTATTATACCTGAACATTTCCACTAAAAAATCATGTACTATGCCACATCTTTCCACATGAGTAGCAAATGGCTTGAAATGACTTATAGCAACATATGCAAGGTCTATGGACAATGACACTGTAAACTGAATTTTATCAATGTGAGGTGAGGATATTGTCTGTAGTGTCTATAGTATATTATTAAACTTCAACATCTTTCCTTTTTAAAAATTTTTGTATTTGTTTATTTTTAGAGAGAGGGGAAGGAAGGAAGAAAGAGAGTGAGAGAAACAGTGATGTGCAAGAGAAACATTGATTGGTTGCCTTTAGCCCACCCCCAACTGGGACCTGGTCTGCAACCCAGGCATGTGCCCTCACCGGGAATCAAACTTCAGCCTTTCAGTGTGTGGACCAATGCCCAACCCACTGAACCACAGCAGTCAGGGCTCCTTTCTTTTGTCTTACAACTTTATTCTATCTTTTGGGAAGTTAAATTATAATTAATAGCATTATTTCAAACATTTCTTAAAGTATCAAGTATATATAATACATTCACACTTATTTATCTCTGAAATGGGCCTGCTCTCTTTCCTGTGATTTTTAATATAAATTATCCTCCTTATCAGGTAAAAGTTCAGCTGTCATTTATCAGTTATGCTGAAGAGAAAAGAAAATAGGATTCTAACCACAGAAAATTTCTGTGTTCAAGTAAAATATACCATGTCCAAAGCAGAACTACCCATAGATATTTAAATTAGTGAATCATAAATGTAGAAATATGAGATGTGTACTATACTTGTAGAAATTCTATTCTTTTTTACTAATTATTATATTTCTTAAAGACTACATGTTGGTTAGCTTCACAAACTAATTTTGAAATCATGGTGGCGGTGATAAGGAACCATGTATTTGATGGAAAGTAGTTCAGCAATAGTTTGGCATAGAAATAGAAAATAGTCTGTTCCTAATGTAAAAATTAGAGTAATCACCTAGGGAAGGCACTCTTTCTTAATTTGTGTAATTTTACTGATAGAAATAGCAGAGCATGAGTTTTGAGGTCACATAGACCTGAATTTGGTGTCATAGCTTGGCCTTTAATAACTGATTGACCTTGAACTCAAGCCTTAACCTCATTATATTTTTGTTTCCTTATCTGTTAAATGGGATGGCAATACTACTCATAGTGTTTTTATGAGAGGTAAATGAGATATAATGTATGTTAATGACTTAGCACTGTTCCTGCTTCACAGAAAGCACTCAAGAAATGGTGCCTAAATGCCATAATAAATTACTGCTGCTCGTAAATAAAAATGTGTAAAAGATTATCAAATGCTGATGGATCAGATTAATGCTTCTTCCTCTCCTATAGAGGAGCCTAGTAAAGGACAAAGGTCTAGAAGTATCCCCTTAGTTTGGTCCCTCTACCTGCCCAATTCGAATCATATCAACTAATATAAATATGAATAGGGTTTGTTCCTTTCTTTGGTTTGGTTTTGAAAAGTAGAGGGAAGAGCATTCAAACAGCTAATAACACTAGAAACTGCCTTGATAAAAGTCTTTTTTTAAAGTTCCATTATGGAAATTACTAGCTCATATACTGGGCAGAAGGGTCTTGTTACAACCTTATAGCATCAGAATTCTGAAAACAATTCAGACCCTACACATTGTTCAAGTTCAAGATTAGTTGCTGAAAAGAAGAGGAGAGAGAATAATATGTAATATAAATAAAGTAATTGGAGTCCCTCAAAGAAATGAAACCTGGCAAGAAGAGATCACCGTGAAAAAAAATGATGATACCAGGTAATAAGCAGTAAGATTGAGAAAGAAAAAGAACTTTTAATAAAGTTCCAGAGTATTATATGTGAACAAAGTGGAAAGATTAGCAAGCCAAATCAACAAAGCCGATGCAGCTATCAGAGGAAAAAGAAACTCTTCAAATAAATTAATCAACAGAAAGATATGAGCTAGGTGAAATGGGGCTTCCCTTAAAGACAAAGTGGGAAAGCTAAGAATAAGAATAATCTCACTCAGTGGTTTTCAACAGGTGTTAGTATTGTCCCCTAGAGCACAATTGGCAACTTCTGATGAAATTTGTAGTTGTCATAACTGGGGTAGAGGTGCCACTGGCATCTAGTGGGTAGAGGCCCAGGATGTCATTTCAACATCCTACATTGCATAGGAAAGCTCCCAACAGTAAAGAATGATTCAGTCAAAAATGGTGCTATTCATGAGAAACCCTAACAAATTTAAGAAGAATAAACAGCAGACAAATTGAATGCAGAAACAGGTACATATGACTAGAAAATTAAAGAGCCCTTGTATGACACAGAGCCAACTTCCATTTTGTTTATACTCAAAGAATCTAGGAAATTATTGCCCTGGAAGATAGACCTATTTGTATTCATACTTAGCGTATTCTCTGGGCAGAAGTAGCATAAGGTTGTGAGTGTCTGGGACGACCTACCCTGCTCTATAATAGAAAACCTAATCATGACAAACCCTGAAACAGGAGGGGACCCATTGTCCCTAGTTGAAATCAGAATGCATTTTCCTCTATGGAAAAAAATATAATAAATGGAAGCTACATAAAATTTAAATAGAGTGGTTAGTGTTAGCTCTCAAATCACAATGTAATATAAATAAGCTAGCATTTTCCTAAATATGTTCTTCAGATTACTTATTCTGAAACAGAATCTTTGTGAAAGGAAGAGATTGCATGGTTAAATAAGATTGAGAAGCTGTGCATATTTTATGCACCTCTTGGAGATTAAAAAGTGCACACTAGCATACTAAAGGGTTTGAAAGTCTTGTTGAATTTGGTTTAGCTTATTGTTTCCCAAATGTATTTGTACATTGAGTCTTTTTTGGTTTTGGTCATAAAATACTTATTAGCCTTTCAATGAAACTAATACTTGAAGGGATATATTTTGGAAAATGCTGAAATAGACTTTTGCAGCTTCTTTTAAAGACCCATATACCAATGATAAGTTTTCTTTGTAATTCAAGTTCCAATCAACTGACTTACAGATAAGCATTTGGAAAAATGTCTATTCTTAAATTGAAGCCTGCCCCAACAGGCAGCTTGTTAAATGTCATCTTCATTTTATCATGCAGAAAAGTCATTTTCTAGAGTAAATCTTATTTGTGATAAAAGTCCCAACTGAAGTAATAAGTACTAACTGGAAGAAATCATGCATGGTGTTCTATACTCCAGGCTCCTTGTAGAACTACTGCTATCACTGCAAAACAATTTGCCAGAAATCATGGAAGAAATAAATCCCCAAGGATAGGAAATGTCGAGTGTTATATCTAATCTTGTTAAAGAAGAGATGACTAAAAATTGGATACTGATTACCTTAATGACTAAAGACTGTAAAGCAAAGGCTTAAAACAATATACAACCACTTAAAAGTATATGTATGACAACCTAGTGTCATTTTAGAAGAAACACATCATGTCAAACCAATTTGTTTCCCATCTTTGTTAAGGGATGGACAACAAATACAAAGTTACATCCACAGTTTATGTTCTAATCCTCCATTCAGCTAACCTTTAAGAATTTTTTTTGCAAGAGTTGCAAACTGAGTGGGAGGACACTTAAACAGAAAAGAAAAGCAGTAATCATATATGTCATAGAATTATTTTTGAAGAAAAGTGAATTGGATTTTTCTGTAAATGTAATGGTCTTGAATTCATCGCCAAGTCAAACTGATGGTATAGAAAGTTGAAAATCTGTTTATTCGTGGGCAGACTCTAACACTAATTATCAATGAAATCCTGAGAAATTAACTTTGGGTGCCTTAAGTTTTTCATCTCTACCATTCTTACTAGTTTCAAATACTAACATGATCCCAAAGACAAAAGTATGGGAAAGGAATTATAAATTTATTACAAGATGTCATTTAGTTTGTTTCAACTGAGCATCTTCAGCTGATGGTCTTAATCCTTGTATTTTTTACTTTTCATTAGAAAGGGTGACTGTCTTCCATATGTTGGTAAACTTTTGAAAACACTGCTTTACTAAGATTTTTAAAAAACAGATTGCTTTAATTTGTAGTTATCTAATTTGAAAACAGGATATTTTTAACCAAATAATATTTACATGTCCATGTCATCTTTCTTGTCCACATCTATTGCTGAGCACAGCAAGGGGCAAAAGTGCATTAGCATGGTTTATTTTTTCACCCACTTAGAGGAGGACCTAGAACTCTTTTGCTGCTTAGACAGTATTTAAATCATCTGAATCCTTCTCAGTCCTCCCACAGCCCTCTAATGTAGAATTATCTCTATGCATAGTGGCAATATTTCAGCTAAAAAAAAAAAAAAAACTTGTCTTTCCAAACTACAGTATGTGTTGCAGATTTGTTCTCTTGGTAGAATGTCTACAAAAGATAGGTCAGTTCAAAATATAATTAGTCATGGGATGAAATATTAAAAGTTCCATATAATTGTTTATTTACTCATTATTGAATTTATTGGGGTGACTTTGGTTAATAAGATTATATAGGTTTCAGGTGTACAGTTCTATAACACATCATCTGTGTATTGTATTGTGTGTTCACCACCCCAGGTCAAGTCTCCTTCTGTCATCATTTATCCCCTCTATACCCTCTTCTACCTCCCTTACCCCTTTCCCCTCTGGTAATCTTCATACTGTTTTCTGTGTCTATGAGTTTTGTTTTGTTTTTTGCCTAATTCCTTCACCTTTTTCACCCACCTCCACAACCCCTCCCCTCTTACAGCTGTCAATAATGTTATCTATGAGTCTGTTTCTGTTTTGTTTGTTTATTTTGTGCATTAGATTTCACATATAAGTGAAGTCATATGGTACTTGTCTTTCTCTGACTCTTATTTCACTTATTATCATGTTCTCCAGGTCCATTTAATTTCGGATGCAGTTCAAAATTTTCCCATTCAACAACTTTTTATGATATTTCTCATTTAAAGTCTAGAACACTTTTAGAAAGCAATAGGAAAATTCACAACCCAGTTGTAGCAGTCTTTAAAATACAGTCATAAAGATCAAAAGTGCCCATTCTTACTTATTTTATTAATTCAAGATACATTGCCTGTTGCCCTTATCCTTAAAAAACTGATTTTCCATTTAATTCAGTCTTAAATGTGTGGTGCACTACCTTAAATAACCTTGAGATGTTTTTCTAGAAATGTAGTCAACCATCTGAAAGTAATTTTTCTGTCTGGAATGTGGGAAGTTTGATGGGTGTATGTGGCATGCTTATAACTTAACATTCCTTACTACACTCATTTTCATCAAAATATTGGCTAAATTATTCAGAACAGATGTGTATATGTGTGTATGTGTATGTATTTTTTCTTCTTAGACTGTAGAGAAAGCTTTTTTTGTGAGTATTAAAGGATATGTCAGACTTAAGAAATTTCTCTGCAGTCTTTTTCAACCCTTAGCAACTGTAACAGAAAAGATTGTTTCTCAGGTGCTGTTTATCTCCCAGAAACTTAATGACTTTACCATGTTTGGGGAGAGAGTTTTTTAAAAGGATACAATTGAAAAAGGCAGCAATTCAGTAGTACTCAACAGATGTCATAGGTACTTTAATATAGGAATATTTCTATGTAAGAAATCATGAGATAGTTCTAGGCCTGACTTGATTACCAAATAGCTTTCTAAGGCTCAATTTTTTAAATTATTTTATTGTTGTTCAATTTGTTAGAAAAAAATGTAGGGGATTGGTCAGGTTGACATACTACCTTCGAAGTAAGTGAGGGAGGGAGAGGAAGGAAGGGAAAGTTAGAAGGAGGAGAACAGAAAATTGACAGGAAGGAAGGAGAAGGAAACTATGAAAATAGAAACTGGTAGCATAGCTTGGACTTTTTTGTTTCATTGTATGAGGAAGGTTCCCTGTTTACTTTCTTAATGAATAATCAGTCAACAAATATTGAGCAGTTACTATGTTTAAGACACTATGCTAAGTGCTGGAGATACCACAGCAAACAACAGAAACTTCTCTCCCCTTGTGAAATTAAGCAACTAATTTAATACATACTTTTTTATTATAATTGGCGTGCTATGAAGAAAATCTACATTGAGAACAAGTACAAAGAAACCCAACAAAGAATAAGAGGTCAAGGAGAGTGTCCCTGAGGTAATGACATTTTTACTTAGCTCTGAAGGATGCATGTGAATTTAGGAAGAGAAGAGGACAGAAAAAGGAAAGGATGACAGTGTCCTGGTTGCCTGATTAAGAAAGTGTTTCAAGAAGGAAGTAATTTTCTATGTGAAATCCTGCAAATAAATAAAAAGTACTCAAGGGTTCTGAGAATTATCTGTGTGATTTAGCAACATGGAGTCACTAATGACCTTGACAGTAATAGTTTTGGTGAAGTTGTGGGGGAAAGAGCCTAATCAGAAAAGGTTCAAGAGAGAGGAGGAGATTCTACATATAAGTGAGCTCATACAGTATTTGTCTTTTTGTGTTTGGCTTATTTCATTTAGCATAATGTCCTTCAGGGTCTTCCACTTTGTCACATATGGAAGGATTTTCTTCTTTTTGGCTGAATACCATTCCATTATTTACATATACCACATTTTCTTTATCCATTCTTACGCTGGTGGACACAGGTTGTTTCCATGTCTTAGCTATTGTGAATAGTACTGCAGTGAGCATGGGAGTGCAGATATTCCTCTGAGACACTAATTTCATTTCCTTTGGACATATACCCACAAGTAGGGTTGCTAGGTCAGATGATAGGTCTACTTGTAATTTTTAGGAACCCCAAATGCTTTATATTGTATACTTGAAATTTTCTTAGAGGAGTAAAAATTAAGTGTTCTCACCACACATATACACACATAAAAAAGGTAACTATGTGAGGTGAAGTCTGTGTTAACTTGATTGTGGTAATCATTTCACAATGTGTATGTGTATAAAATCACATTGTATACTTTAAAAATTATGTACAAACTTAATGTATGATATTTTTGTCAATAATATCTCAATAAATCTAGAAAAAGAGGAGGAGAAGAGGAAGGAGATTGAGAATATAAATTAGGCTTTTAGGTATTTTTCTGTAAAGGGGAGCAAAAACATATGGTGGTAGTTGGATGGTGGTGTAGGGATGAAGAGAATTGTTTGTTTTTATTTAAGATAAGAGAAATTACAGCATGTTTGTATGCTAATGGGAATCATTGATGCCGCAGGAGAAAGAAGGGAAGATTGAGCAAGATGTGCCCTTAAGTAAGTAATAGGGACCAGGATCCAGTGAACAACCTAGAAATTTGGGATATCTCTAACGTCTAGCATCTTTCTATTGAAGCATTCAAAATAAATTTAATGGATAACTGCTCTGGGTCACAATATTTGCCAGGAACATTCATAACAAAGATATAAGAACTGGTTTCTGCAAAAAAAAAAAAAACCCAAAACTAGAAAAACCTATAAACAGATACAATACAGTATAATCAGGATCATATATACCAAAGGCACTAGGAAAGAGCTAAGGGAGCTCAGGAGAGTGGGCAATTAACTCTGCCAAACGGAATTGTAATAGCACCAAAGATGCTTTATTATCTAAGGAAATGTCTATTTTCAAGCAATTCTGTATAGTATTAAAAAATAGCAATTACACATTATAACAGTATTTTTAGACAGATCATTATAAGGCACTCATTATTGTCAATATTCTTAAAATTATATTTAGTATTCTATTTCTGTTTAATTACAGCTATACAAGGTGGGGGAAAAGTAGGTTTACAGTTGTGAGTACATGAAACACAGTTTAGTCTTGTATTATTGTTTATAATAAATAAATAATTATTTATTAATTATTATATTATTTTTATACAAACAACTGTAAACCTACTTTTCTCAACTCTGTATATAGTTTATAATAAAGAAGCAACTTGCCATCAATATCAGAATAAGATTCAAACAAAATCAAACAATACTCATCTTTTACCTCTACTGTATTTCTAGAATACAGTAAGAGAAACAACACACAATTCCTGCCTCTATGGAGATCCCAGTTAGAAAGCTGCAGATGTGCAACAAATGTAAAAATATAGTAACGAAATAATAGTTTAACCATGAGGCACTAGCACAGAGATGTCACAAGACTTATGGTAGGTCATCAAATGAGTTCAATAGTTAATAAATGTTTTATGCTTAGAGGAATAAAAAATTAAAAGAAAATGGTCAGCAAAATTTTAAGAGCGCTTACCTTTATTTTTACTATGTTCTTGACTATTATAAATTTTCATCATGAATTAGTGTTACTACCTAAAGAAACATCTTTAATTTTCCAGATTAATTTTCAGAGTTATATTATTAAATTATGTATATTTAAATTGGAATGAGCCACATGTATTTAATTTAATGTGTTAAAGACATTTCACATGTTAATAATAATGCACATTTGATTTAAATCTAACAATAAGGCATATAGTGCTCTTTTTTTTACCAACAACACTACAGCACGAAACCATAAAGTTCTTTTTTCCGTTTGAACTTTGCTGTCTTATGAAATTAAAATACTACTAAATACATTCGGTAGCACACATTTCTAAGCTGCAGTCAAAGATCTGTGTATTTGGTATTAGAAATAATTTAAGCCATTGTCTATTTTTTAATTTGCCAATGACTGCTATTTATATCAGAATGTTACTTGTGTTATTACTTTAACAGTTTTATTAAGTCTGTTTTGATATTTTATTACAATGAAAAATTTATAAAAGGAGCAATACTTATAAGCAACATTATTTGTTATAACTAAGCAATATGTACTTTAATTTTCAAAACATTTATTTTGATTTACAATGCTACATTCATAACTTTATAACTAGTAAAGGTAAAAACTTGATGTCCTCCAAAAGTAAAAAATTATCCCATGAAAAGTCAGTTTTTAAACCTTCTACAAATTTTTCCTGTGGTTACTGACATACACAGACATATCAAAGCCTGAATTACATGTCTCAATACCTTAGATCCATGAGAGTCTCAGAGAAGAGAGACCAAAATACAATGAATACAATTATGTATTTTATATTCTGTGTGAAATATGTTTCTTATTGTTTTGCACACACATTTGACTCCAAATGAACCAATTATTCAAAAAGTATCAAATTAGTTTATGTATGTATATATGGATATGTAACATATAGAGCAAGTAAAAATAATGGCTTATTTATTGAATAGCTCACTTTTCAAAGATTTTCTTGTTGACATGTAGAAACAGTATTAGAGCTGTTAACTGCTGAAATGGAGTTTATTTTAAAAAACCAGATTCTAAAGAAATGTTTGAAAATATAGCATGCACAACATTGAAAATCCAGAGGACTGATTGTGCAAAAAAGTTGAATACACATGACAAAAGGAGACCTTTCCTAAAACCCTCCCCACCTCCCCCGTTGGGCAGAATATATGTATCTTCATCAACTCACCCAAATTGCCTCTGCAAAAGTGTAAAGATCTACTCCATGAGAATTTTAGAATCTTAGGTGATTGTTTATAAAGTTGTTTGCACATCTTGAAAGGAAGCCCTTAAGTAAACACTGCCTGTTTTGGCTCATTAATAATTTTATTACGTTTAGTGCATTGTCATATTTTCAAAGTGCTTAGCAAAATATACTAAGTAAACTGTATCAGTGTACATAATAAAAAGCCATAAGTTTGGCCCTGACTGGTGTAGCTCAGTGGATTGAGCGCAGGCTACAAATCAAAGGGTCACCTGTTTGATTCCCAATCAGAGCACATGCCTGGGTTGCAGGCCAGGTCCCCAGTGGGGGGTCCATGGAAGGCAACCACACATTGATGTTCCTCTCCCTCTCTTTCTCCCTCCCTCCTCCTCTCTCTAAAAATAAATAAATAATTTTTTTAAAAAGCCATAATGTGGGCAAATTTCCTTGAGAACAGAATTAGAAGTCATTTAGTAGAATCTTTTTAGATATATGGAATGGTTATAGTAATTGATTATGAAATTTAGCTGGCCAAGGAGGGAAATGAAGAAGACATACAGTGACCTGGAGGTGTTGGAAGGTGGGAAGATTTGTGATTAAAGGAGGAAAAATGATTGGAGGTCTATAGGGGTATACTAGAAATGTAGAAGGTGGTAGTTGGAAAATGGGATACAGGGAGGGATTACAGCCTTTGCAGATGACAAGATTAAGTATATGACTACAGGAATGGGTAAATGAGAAACTGTGAGGCCAGAATATTGGAAGCTGAGTGTTGAAGTCACCAAGAATTAAGGCAGAACTGGTATTTGAATGCCTGAGTTTGAATCCTGGTACTGCACACTTACCAACTGAGTGTCTTTGGACACTCAGTTTCTTTATCTAACAAAATGAGGATAATGATAGTATATTTCTCATAATTATGAGAATTAAACAACTTAGTACTTACAAAACCCTTAGATATTATGTGACATATGGTAAATGATATATGTGTTAGTATCATGATCATCATCATCATCATTATTATTATCATCCAGGCCTGTGTGATTCTTTGCTTTATCAATTCAAAATTTATTAAGCAACTATTGTATGTCACATATTGTTCTAGATATGATTCTTAAACTTTTATATAATTCTTTTCACTGTTTTATGCTTCAGTATTTCAAGTTGATCAAAAAATAATACACTGTGGCCTCACCAAAAAGATATCCTTGAAGTCTATGCCATAAGTTCTTGTGAAATTAAATGATTTTTAGTAAGAATACAGACCCAGAGGGAAATGGGACAGATCAAAGCAGTGAATAGTTGGATCTGAAAACTAAACTTATTTATTCACAATAACGAAAGAAGAGCTTGGGGCAGACCCAGCTATAAGTTTCTAAAGAGAATCTAGATATAATTCTGAAGCATGAGAGTATCCAAAAAGTATTAGGAGTTAGGAAGCAGTGAAGATGGGAAGTTAGAACTGTGGTGCCCCAATATGAAACAATGGGTTAATGTCCTGTGCAGGTTAAATACAAGGAGCTACTATGTTGGAGATTGGCTATCAATATATAGACAGGAGGGCATTGGGTAATAAGATGGAGATCCAGTTACTGAAAATGAAGTAAAATTCACTGAAATAATGATCCTCTTTGTAAAGGACTGCGGTGCTAGAGAGCAAACCTAGGCTATTCTTTATTATTTACAAAAAGTACCTTATGTTTGAATTATCACCTGGCCAATTGCCACAGGCAGTTTCACCTTCTGGCTCAAAACACACACATTTTTCATCTACACAAATGCCAACCATAATGTTGCATATGATTGAGTGTGTTTTGCAGACTGTAGCTAAAAATCACTGTAAGTTTAAGCGGACATGGGGAAGGAAAACAATGTGATGTGAATTTTGTTCTCTGTGTTTAGGCAAGCTACGACCTATTTCTATGCCAGTGGAATATAATTGGGTGGGGGACTATGAAGATCCAAATAAGATGAAGAGAGATAGTAGAAGAGGTAAGTGTTCTAGAATTTCAGTGTAGGCTGGGTTGTTGGAACAAAAAGCAAATTTAAATGTTCTTTAAATAGGATGTTATGGCTTCAGTAGAAAATTTTAATTCTCTCACTAACGTAATGGTACACCCAAACCAACTCAGACCAATATTTGATGATCTTGATCTGTTATTAAGTAGATATCTTCTCTGAATGCCTCATAAGGGATTCAGAGTAGATAAGTGCAGTGTAAAAATGAGTATCTGATTGTTATTTGAAAGTTAACATTTGGAAAACAAGGTCAGAAGTGTGAAACTGCATAAAAGTTTAGTAAATAGAGTTTGTGATCAGTCCCCATTGGTCCGCAATGCAGCCTCACCACTTTTATGTTAATACAATTTTAAAATGAGCAGTGAGCATATGGATAAAAGGTAATGGAAACTGGGCCAGTGATTCTAATGAAAACCATATAGAAATGGAAAAAAACTGCTTTGCTCTTTTTTCTCTTCTGTTTGCTGTTCAGGGTTATCTTCTTACTGGGGGTGGGCTACACTTGAAGTATCTACCAAAAGTAAGTTTCTATGTTCACTTATCCTGCATTGAGGTGAGCAGTAAAGAGGACAACTGAAAGTCACACTACTAAATGGTATTCGACCAAGTGTAGATATGGGGGGCCCAGTGGGTCATGCTGCCACTTCCACCTTCTGAGGTCAAGAGCCATAAAGTTGTAGATGAAAAATAAAACAAATCCAAACAAAACAAAAACAATTCATAAAACCTAAGCTCATTAAGCTTCTATCAGAGTATGTTTAACCCATTTTTCTGTTCTATCTGATGTACAGAATATGCTTTATTACTACACAGATCCACAGACCACACAGGAATAAGCAAGCATGAATATCTGCTTCATTAGTCTTCTTAACACTTGTTTTATGGAGCAGGCACTGCTGAAAATGTTGCTAAATATGGGAACTTTGAAAGATTTCTTTACATCTATGTATTCATTCCATTTTTTAACTTCAGTTTCTAACCTCATTTGCTTTATAGAAGTAATCAAGAAAAAATATAAAAAGCAAAATGCTTATCATATGCCATCTCTGAGTCACTCTCTGGAACTTCATATGATAGTAACATCTTGGGGTGGGGAGAAACCTTATGAGGTACTAAGTGCTGGCTATCAATTTAAACAGATTTTATAAACTAAGTTTCCTTGCTATTGTTTCATAATGTGGACTTTAATTTCTTCAAGGATGCTACCTAGCCTGCCATAGGTTGGTGTTTGTCATCAACTTTTAGCAGAATTCCCCTGGGGGAGCTTCTGCTTTAGGTTCTGCAAGTGACTCTGATATAGTTGGTTAAGAGATGAAACTTGGAGATAATAATTTTTATGTTTTCTATTTCTTATTGTCCTATGATCCCAAATAATAAGGTCTTCTTTTTTTCACTACATAGCTATTTTATAAATTAAATCAAGTTATTTTTCTGAAATGAAATTTAATAGCACAATTAGGAAATAGTAAATTTGGAATATTTGAATATTTACATCAGTGTATTTATCTCTTTTTATATAGAAAACTCTCTACTCCGATACATGAGCAATGAAAAAATTGCTCAAGAAGAATACATGTTTCAGAGAAACAGCAAAAAAGACACCGGGAAGAAGTCTAAAAAGAAGGGAGATAAGAGTAATAGCCCGACCCACTATTCATTGCTACCTAGTTTGCAAATGGATACATTGAGACAAGACATCATGGGCACACCTGTGCCAGAGAGCACACTGTATCATGTAAGTAAAATTTCAGACTCTGTAATACAGCTTTGATTTAGAGACTTTTTTGGCTAAATTCCAGATTATTTATTTTTATCTTGTTGCCAGATTTTGACAAAAGATCCTAAGCTTAGAGTTTCATGCCCTTAAAACACACAATGGTTTATTGATTTATTCTTCAGTTCATATGTTCAATGAGTTCATATGCCATAGCTGGTTAGATTTTTAATGAAATAACAAAATATGCTTAGAATTATTTGATAATAATAACTAATTGATTAATTATCAGTCTAATAATAACAGCAAATAGGTAGCTATAAAATTCCACGTTAAAGATAGGATTTTTAATGTATTCATGATTTTATTTAAAAATGAGAAACTACTAGACTTGGAGCATAGTGCTCAAGGTAAAAATGGGAAGACATAGCACCCCATTATATATAGAGAGAAAGGCACTCCAAGAGTATCAATATATTTTGACTATTGAAGTGGATGTGTACAAGAAATATAGGAGAAACATGGGAGGAGGAGGGCCTTAGCCTTCTAGGGAAGTGGGGAAAGGCTTTAGAATGGGGATCATTTGGATGAAGAGTGGAAGATGAATAACAGTATTGTGGGAAGACATATGGAGTTGTGCCACAATGTGTGAGACTATGGCATATTCTAGAGTCTTCACATGGCTGAGAATTAGTAGTTTGTTAAAAATTGAAGGAAAGCACCCTGTCTGATGTGGTTCAGTTGGTTGGAGCATTGTCTCATAAAAGGAAAGGTTGTGGGTTTGATTTCCAGTCAGGGCACATGCCTGGGTTGAGGGTTCATTCCTGATCAGGGCACAGAGGAGAAGCAACTGATCAATGTTTCTCTCTGACATCGATATTTCTCTCCCTGTCTCTCTCTCCCTCCCTTCCTCTCTCTCTAAAATCAATAACCATGTCCTCATGGGAGGATTAAATAAAATTTAAGGAAAATATGTGAGAAAGGGGCAGTAGATGGACCTAGAGAGGTAGGTGAGCTTAGATCAGGGATTTTATGATAACCTACTTAGGCACTTTCTTGCAGTGATGAAGAGTTATTGAAGAATTTTGAACTAGGGACTTGCACAATGAGAGTAGCCTGTTTATCTCTTTGATGTAGAGCATTGATCAAGAGGTATAAGGCCAAAGGCAGGGCCATTAAGCCTGTCCAGAAGATAATGAGGACAATGGCAGTGGAAGGACTGAGAATCTTGTTAACCAGAACATTAAATCACAAAAACAACCCATGTTTATCATTTTGGTTAAAAGTGAGTTTGTTGTGCCAATGGAACTATGGCTCTTTATTAGAAGCCCTTGAAAAACATTAACTATACTTTTTAAGTAATTTGAACAACTGTGTATTAGCTGAGAGTATCAAAAAATTTAGTCTGTCACTGTTGTAGAAGTATATCGTTTAGGTATACAAAATGTGAAACAGTTAATAACTTATACTTGAGTTGCTTTTCTTAGTAAATTTTTAAAATCATTTACTTATTCTATAACTTCTATAAAACTAGAATGTAGAGAAATATTTTCACTTATTTGGGTTGAAGTAGGAGTATACTTCACAATCATAAGTGTTCATTCTCTACCTTCCTCTGTCCCCAGTAACATACCCCCAAGCCTCTTCCTCTTCAAGAGAAGAGTGCCCATATCAAAACTTGCTCCTTTGAATGGCTGACAAGTCAAATTATCTTTTCCACAGGTATTTGCAGTCAGTCTGAAACCAATATTCTTAGCTGTATGAAAGGGGCCATTTTTACTATCACCAGTTAGAAATGCTCTCTGAACACTGAGCTCTCTCTAAAATCTGGTGTTCCAGTCACAAGTAATAGCTTGAACAAAATCTAAAGATAAGAGCTAGCTGGCTTGTTTGAAAGGGAAGTTGGTAGTGAAAGATGGGGCTGGAGAGGGAACAAGAGGCCATTTTACCCAGAGTGTGCAAACTATTAAAGTTTGGACTTATCCTAAGAGGAGTGGTAAACCATTGAAGAAGCATTTAAACACTCAGCCTGCGCCATCCTATCATGCATATCTGGACAGTAGAGTACTGTGAGGAAGGAAAAGAGAGAAATGAGTCTTGAAGATTTTGAGTTATTAAATTATGGAAGATAGTAAAAGATGAGTCAAACCCATAATCAGAAAGATGTGAGTATTTTTAGGAGTATAAATTGTTACCACCTTCCTAAGAAGTATTATTTAGTTATATGTGTCAAGAACCTGGTCTAGAAACTTTACTCCTACAAGTTTATTCCAGGAAAGAAATCAGAGGCTCTACTTTTCTCTCCTACTTTAATGTATCCCGAATGTGCAATGTAGTATTTCCCAGATAGGTAATTATTCCAACTGATTTTTGATAGAAGAACAGCACAGAGTAAGGAATGTTACTAGTGATGGGAGAAGTCTTCCCATTTAACAGTGACTTGCCAATCCCACAGCAGAAGGCTGAACACTTTCTAACTCTATTCTCTGGTTTAAAAGAAAAAGAATTGTTAGCTCCAATGTACATGTTAGGTGTTTCTAACCAGTGTTCAAAATGAGAACATTCTTTGGTGGGTTTTTTACTAGACTCTCGGTTCTCTTGTGGACTTTACCTTGCTTAGTACTTTCCCAGTTATCAAGGGAGTTTCCATATTTGTTTTATATTTTGAACTTCACAACAATCATATTTGTAAATAACAAAACTCAAACTCAGAAAGATTAAGCAATCTACCCAAAGTTGTACTACAAAAAAAGGAAAAAAGGTGTAAGAGTAAGGACTAGAGTCCAAGTCACCTACCCCAGTGATCTTTCCACACTCTACTCTGGTATGCCGTGCATGTACTAAATGAGTGAATTTTTTAAAAGTTTGACTTCAAGAAGCATGTGCCTTCATAGATTTATTTTAATAACATCTTCAGTACCTGGATTGATTTCTACCCAGATTTATCTTTTTCTCTGTCACTTTTTTTTATGAAGTTTGAAAAAACATAAAGAGCTCCTGGTGTTATAAAGCACAAGTAGTTATTCAGCATGATCTATTACGGAGACTAGACTACTATAGTTAGAATTGCCTGAACCTCAGAGGCAAAACAATGTACACTTAAGTGACCGCTTCTTATATTTCACAAGAATTCTTGGTTTATATTTTCATTGCTTATACATCCTTATTTAAAAGTGAAAAAAATCATTTTTCACTTTTTGCAAAATCATTTTGCATACTTTGCAAGGTGAAAATCACTTTTCACCTTGCAAAGTATGCAAAAATTTGCATACAAGGGTGGAGTGTGGAAGGATCACTGGGGTAGGTGACTTGGACTCTAGTTCTTACTCTTACACCTTTTTTCCTTTTTTTGTAGTACAACTTTGGGTAGATTGCTTAATCTTTCTGAGTTTGAGTTTTGTTATTTACAAATATGGTTGTTGTGAGGTTCAAAATATAAAACAAATATGGAAACAACCCTGGCTGGTGTGGCTCAGTGGATTGAGTGCCAGCCTGCAACCAAAGGGTTGCCAGTTCAATTCCCAGTCAGGACACATGCCTGGGTTGCAGGCCAGATCCTTGGTGCAGGGAGAGCAAGAGGCAACCACACATTGATGTTTCTCTCCCCCTCCTCCTCCCTCCTTCCCCTCTCTAAAAATAAGTAAATAAAATATTGAAAATGAAAATTTTTTCTTTATGTTAAATTTCCTGAAGAACAAGAACAATATCATATGTATTCTAGCCACCTTCATGATGAACAACTAATCTTCATTCTTACCAATTCAATTATTTCTTTGGATAACTCAGCCAATTTTCATAGAGTAAGACTTAGTGGAAGAGAACTATGAAGATTAACTACTGAGTTTCACAGGTGATCTCTGCTGTAATACTGTCTCCATGTGGTCTGAGTTCAAATTCAAAATGAGTTCAAATTTAGGAAAAATGTAGTTGAATTTAATGGCAGAATTATACCAGCATTAAATGCCCTTAAACAATTTACTAAAGTTGTGCATGTGTGTATGTGTATATGTAGGATGTTTCTTATAAGCAGACCTAGATTATAATATCCATTGGTCTGTTTTGGAAAGCAGCCCAATAATAATACACAAAGCAACAAAAATACAGTTTGACTTTAGTGTTTGACTCATTCCTCTTAGCAATTACAGTAGAAATGTTTATATAATAATAAAAAAGATTTAGCTCTGGCTGGTGTGGCTCGGTGGATTGAGCACCAGCCTGCAAACCAAAGGGTCGCCAGTTTGATTTCGAGTCAGGACACATGCCTGGGTTGTGGCCCAAGTCAGGTCCCCAGTAGGGGGCGCATGAGAGGCAACCACACATTGATGTTTCTCTCCCTCTCTCCCTCCCTTCCCCACTGTCTAAAATAAATAAAAAATCTTTAATAATAATAATAATAATAATAATAATAATAATAAAGGTTTAGAAGTCCAGGCAGCCCAGCTGCAAAATCCACATTTTTAGATGAAAAAGCCATTTCTGTTCATAAGAATTATACCATCTAGTAGAGAAGACAGAACTATTACTAACATAAAGATGAAAATATGTTATATTGGCAACATATGAACACTTATAATTAAGTTTGCCTACAGAGATAAAGTTTGATTTGTCTAATAGCTGCCTGACTTAGATGCATTGTTTTAGCATCAATGAAACTAAGACCGAAGGACAGTTCACTGTAGTGGTTAGAAAGCCATCTCTGAGCTATCAGTTGTTTATAGCAATTACTATCTCCACATTTTGACTTTATTCACCTGGATGACAGTCATAGAACAATGTGATTATGATCTTTCTCCTCACCACCAAGCATGCAGACGTGTTACACATCCATTCTAAATATCATTGTATTTGTTTTTGTATATATTCTGTCTGATTTCTATGGATGATTTTATTATTTCTAGAGTGTTAATGCCAAATTCACAGTAGCACTGGCAAAGCCCTACAGGGAAACAGTCTGGACTATGAAAAGTGTTTCCCATTGGGCCACTTTACTAGAGCAGTGATTTTCAAAGCAGAGCTATCTTTGCCTAAAAAATCCTGGTCACTGAGGCTTGATGCAGAAATAGCAGTCCTTTATTTGATTCTTATTGGCAAATAATACATAATTTGACAGTTTCTTTCTCTCTAGATGACATAAAGACTACATAGTAGCCTGCTAAATGATTTTTTTAACAAATTAGTTTTTTTATTGTTGTTCAAGTACAGTGGTACCTATTTTTCCCCACTAACTCCCCTACCCCACCCATCCCTGTCTCCCACTCTCGAACCTACCTCCTTTGGCTTTGTCCATGTACCCTTCATACATATTCCTTGACGGCCTTTCCCCCATTATCCCTCTCCCCCCTCCCCTCTTGTCACTGTCAGTTTCTTCTTTTTTTCAATGTCTCTGGTTGTATTTTACTACATGATTTTAAAAGGTAACAAGTTGAATAACCATAAAATAATTAATTGGCAGGATTTACTGAATACTCCAATTTATTTTTTTTCCCATGAAGCCTGGTATCCATGCATCTAACAATGCGGTTGTGCTCCTATTGCACTAGCATGACAGTATATGGTTTCGGTTCCCATGGTTTTCAGGAGGAATGCTATAGTGATACATCTTTAGGATATTTTTCAGTTACCTATTGTTTTCAGTTGTGGGGTTTTTTTAATTATAAATCACTGTTAGACTTCATCACTGTTGATTTTAGTTTGGTTTAGGTTCCCTGCTTTACCTTATAGCATGCTGTGATTCACATTACTCACAATTTTCTAAAAATGGTACTATCAATCATCCATACCCAACTGTTCTTGCACAATATACTCTCCTGGTTTCACTGAGTTATATTTCCTTTGGAAAGTGGGTACAAATGGACCATGGAGTCTGTTGGCCTATTTTTGGGGAAGACAATCAAAAATTGTTGAGACCTACTGTCCTAGACATAGATAAGTGGTTTTAAAAAAGAAGAAAGAAAATCTTGGCTTTACTTGCCTATACATATGAAACACTTTATGGAATGCTAGTTCATGAAGAAGTCTAGGAGGAAAATTCACTTGTTTCCTGACCTATTTATACTAATAGTTATTTTTGCGTCCATACTTATGAAGATTTTCTAAACAAAACAACTACTAGTAATACCTCCCTTCAATTTTCATATTCACCACCAACTGGTATACTGATGTTTGAACTCCCTAGACTAGGGAGCTAAAGATAGAAATACTTTTGAGGGGTTTAAAGATTCAAAAATACAAACTTACAGTTCTGGACAAGGTGGAACACACATTCCATTTTATTTTTCCTCCTAATCACAATAACAGCAACAACAACAACAAAACCTGGACAAGACATGTCACCTACCAGAAGACGCTGAAAGGTAGATGAAGAAGGCAGGCAGGCCAAGGATCTTCATAGCTGAAAAACAACCTAGCAGTGAGTTTCCTGGCCTTTTTTCTTGCTTGCTATATACCCTGGCCCAGGTGCCAGAGAAACCCACAAACAAACAAAATAGAACCCAAAGAAAGCTACTGTATTTAGCCCAAGGACCAGGAAAAGGGCAACCAAGTCCAAAAGAACTAAAAGGAGAAATTCACAGATCTACAATTATAGCTGGGGACTTCAACACTACTCCCTCAATAATTTTTGGAGTCACTAAAAAAAAAAACCTCAACAAAAATATAGATGTCCTGAACAACTACCCAACTACCCACAAACAGTATCTGACTCCCAACAAAAGCAGAATACATGTTCTCTAGTCATAATGTAATCAAACTAGAAATAGATCAGATACTAAAAAAGTCTCCAACCACTTGTAAATTAAAGAACACACTTCTAAATAATCTATAAATAAAAGAGAATGTCCCAAGGAAAATTGAACTTAATGAAGATGAGAATACAATATATGCTTAGGAGAAATTTTATATCACTAAACGCCTATATTAGAAAAGTAAGAAAATATCAAATCAATAATCTAAACTCTCACCTGAAGAAATCAGAAAAAGAACAACAGAAATCAGCAAGCAGAAAAAAGACAATAAACAATGAATTAGAAAATAAAAACAATAGAGAAAAATCAAACCAAAAGCTATGGGGTTTCTTGAAAAATCAAAGAAGAAATTGATAAACCTCTAGCAATGCAGACAAAGGGAAGAAATAAGACTCAATTTACAAATATTAAGAATAAAAGAGGGGTTATCAGTACAGACTCCATAGATGTGAAAAGATTAAAGTAAATACTATGAACAACTCTGTGCAAATAAGTTTAACAGTTTAGATAAAATGGGCCAATTCCTCAAAACCCACAAGCTACAAAAACTCTCTGAAGATCAAGTAGATGATCTAAATAACAATTAAAAGGAATTTAATCAATTACAGACTTCTAAAAATAAGTATAGAAATACTGAAAAACGAACCAAACCTATACCACCAATACTTCTGTATTGGTTGAATGCAGAAGTAACGCATTTGACTTTTGTTATTATGTTCTGTGGTGCTTGTAAAGTGTTGGCAGCCTGTAAAAGATTGATGTATAGGACTTGTGATAATAATGGAAAGAGACTGATTAGGAAAGAGACTGATTAAATTAATAAATTTTATTAATTGCCAAAATCTTGTTTCAATGTTAGAAAACTTTTATAAATTTTGAATTTTAATAAAGCATTTTATGCACAAGCAAAATACAAAGATTAACGTACCTTCACTTTGGAGAGATATTTCTGCTCACACTTTATAAAATAGATTATTGATCAACTAAAGCCAGTCCTTTCTGTTTCATGTTTGAACAAATGTGGGTCTCATTCTGCTGGTTCCTACTTAAATAATGGCTGCCAGGAAGCAAAACAAAAAATCTGGCTTATTTAGTGATACATCATTCAAAACAGGACAAAGAATCTAATTAGGAATTTATTAGGTTGAAATTTATTAAATTTAAAACTTATTACAAATTCCTTGTTGCCTTTGAGAAAATAAAATAAAACAAATTCCAATGACAGACCCTTGGCTTTGTTGCTAAGATCAGTAATTATGAAATATTTTTTAACATACCTCTCTGAAAAGTCAAACTAAAAAAGAGAGGTTAAGGAGACTTCTGGCCAAGATGGAGGTATAGGTAGACACACTGTGCCTCCTGGCACAACCAAGATAGGGACAACAACAATTTAGAAACAGAATAACAACCAGAACTGACAGAAAATTGAACTGTATGGAAGTCAGACAACCAAGGAGTTAAAATAGACCCATTCATCCAGACCAGTAGGAGGGGCAGAGTTGGGAAGTCAGAAGGAGAGTGGTCCCATAGTACAGAGAGCATTGGGACTGGGCGCACAAGACCACAGCGGGCAGGCCCTGGGCGCACAAGCGGCAGCTGGCAAATCCCGACCAATGGGTGGCAACCAGCACACCCAGGGAGGTGGCAATTGTGAAGCAAGACACTGCGCGCAACCCAGGATCCCAACACTGGGAAACAGAGCCTTGGGGCACTGATTGAGAGAATACCTGTGGGGTTTGAGGCACAGGGAGAGACTCCCAACCTCACGGGAGAGGTCCTTGGAAAGTCCCACGGCGTGCACAAGCCCACCCACATGGGAATCAGCACCAGAAAGGTCCAGTTTGCTTGGGGGAAGTGGCAGAAGGGACTGAAGCCCACAGAGTGGAGCAGGTACCATTGTTCCCTATCAGACCCCGCCCAAACCTACAGCATCACAACCCAGCGACCGGGGTGCCCCACCCTGGAGAACAACTAAGGCTCCACCCCTTACTATGTAACAGGTGTGACCAGACCAAAAAAAAAAAAAAAGAGAGAGAGAGAGAGATGGCTCAAACAGAAGAACCAATGAAAGCCCGAGAACCCATCCTTTTAAGAGACCAAGAGATAGCCAACCTATCAGATGCACAGTTCAAAGCACTGGTGATCAGGATGCTCACAGAATTGGTTGATTTTGGTCGCAAATTAGATGAAAAAATGAAGGCTACAATAAGTGAAATGAAGAAAAATACACAGGGAACCAATAGTGATGGAAAGAAAGCTGGGTCTCACATCAATGGAGTGGACCAGAAGGAAGAAAGGAACAACCAAACAGAAAAGAATGAAGAAACAAGAATTCAAAAAAATGAGGAGAGGCTTAGGGACCTCCAGGACATCTTTAAACGTTCCAACATCCGAATTATAGGGGTACCAGAAGGAGAAGAGGAAGAGCAACAAGTGGAAAACTTATTTGAACAAATAATAAAGGAGAGCTTCCCCAATCTGGCAAAAGAAATAGACTTCCAGGAAGTCCAGGAAGCTCAAAGAGTCCCAAAGAAGTTGGACTCAAGGAGGAACACGCTAAGGCACATCATAATTACATTAGCCAAGGTAAAAATGAAGGAGAGAATTTTAGAAGCAGCAAGACATAAGGAGACAGTAAACTACAAAGGAGTTCCCATCAGAATGTCAGCTGATTTCTCAAAAGAGACCTTGCAGGCAAGAAGGGGCTGGAAGGAAGTATTCCAAGTCATGAAAGGCAAAGACCTACATCCAAGATTAATTTATCCAGCAAAGCTTTCATTTAGAATGGAAGGCAGATAAAGTGCTTCTCAGATAAGGTCAAGTTGAAGGAGATCATCATCACCAAGCTCTTATTATATGAAATGTTAAAGGGACTTATCTAAGAAAAAGAAGATAAAAAATATGTATCGTAAAATGACAGGAAACTCACAATTATTAACAACCACACCTAAAACAAAAACAAACACAAACTAAGCAAACAACTAGAACAGGAGCAGAACCACAGAAATGGAGATCACATGGAGGATTAGCAACAGGGAAGTGGGAGGAGGAGAGACAGGGAAAAGGTACAGAGAATAAGTAGCATAGATGGTAGGTAGACAATAGACAGGGGGAAGGTAACAATAGTATGGGAAATGTATAAGCTAAAGAACTTATGACACATGGACATGAACTAGAAGGGGGAAATGTGGGTGGGAGAGCATGTGCAGGGTGGAGGGAGATGGAGGGGGGTAATGGGACAGCTGTAATAGCATAATCAATAAAATGTTTTTTTAAATAAATAAATAAATAAATAAAACAGAGAGGTTAAAGAAACCCTCTCCATTCTTTTTTTTTTTTTAAGATTTCATTTATTTATTTTTGGAGAGAGGGGAAGAGGAGGAGAAGGAGAGGAAGAGAAACATCAATGTGTGGTTGCCTCTCGCACCCCTTACTGAGGACCTGGCCTGCAACCCAGGCACGTGCCCTAACTGGAAATTGAACTGCTGACCCTTTAATTTGCAGATCAGCAGTCAGTCCACTGAGCTACACCAGCCAAGGCCCTCCCCATTCATTATAGCCTCAGAAGACTTTCTCAAATTTTGTTGGCAAAATGTCTCTTTCCCTCCTTAATCACTCTATCCATATTACCTCACCACAGTAACTCATTTAATGGAACATCTCAAGTTTAATAAAACTCCAGGTAAAATTATTTTATCCCAGAATTCTTTAAAGGTTCTTCTCATTGAAGGGCCATAACTTATTAAATTACCTTCTTCACTCAAATTGCTAGAATATATTATCCCCTTAATGGTATCCTCTAAATTTCACATAAGTATAAGCCTAATAATCTGCTGTATATACCCAGATCTCATCCAAAGACTCCTCTTAATAAACTATATGCTTAGGTCTCTTGGCCCGGATATTACGTGAGAATGAAGTTTAAGTCACAATCGCTGACTGCTTTATATTCTAGTTTCTTGAAGATAACTTTCCCAATAACAGTGTTACATTGTTTGCAACCTTTGTGGACCCTTCATTGGTTTTTGGCTCAGACAGCAACCAACCAAAGTTGGTTGAAACAGTGCATGAGCTCAATCTAGAGTCTCAATTCTAAATGATACTACTAAATCTGTTTGTTAACATCACTACAAATATCAGGCTAAGCAAGAACAGGATCCTAATAGTTGAACCAAAAATAATATGGAACACTGAGAAATAGATCAATGTTTCAATCCCTATTCTTTAAATGCAAATGATTTTGGATTAACTAGATGAAAGCTTTCCTGCCTTAGGGAACAGCAGAATAAGCTATCTTCTCATGTATTCTTTTATTAATCATTAATTTGGAGTGGCCTCAAGAGACAATGGTTGTTGTATCTAACTACATCCAGGTAAAAAGGGCTCAACATTAAAGAGAATTGTCTTTTCTAAGGTTGTTATCTAGGATGGCCAAGAATAATGTTGTAGTTCTAGAACATGAGCTTTAAGTCAGCTCTGTGATCTTAGACATGTTTCTGAACCTCATTTTCTCATGCATAAAAAGAAGATAATAATACCTCACCTGGTATTTCAGAATCAGATCATACATTATGTATAAAGTTTTCCACTGTACTGGGCAAATGATTATTCTTAACACCATGTAGAAAAGAAATTAATTTTATTTACATGGAAGGGAATTTGCTTCTCAGTAAGCAAGTGAGGATGCCTTCCAACACTAAAACACATGTCCTCAATGGATATTAATGAATATATTGGTTAGGGTTCAATCAGGAAAACAGAAGCCCTAACAGACATGAAATAAAAGACTAGTTAATAGTCAATTGAAGAACTAGTGAAGATGCCTCTGCAGAGCCAGTGGTCATGAAGAAAATCTGGATGTGAAGTCAGGGAGAGCAAGACAATCTAGAACCCATGAGCACAAAGTGGAACTCTGCCTCCGACTTCAATGACACTGGAACCCTCTGCCATGGAGATTCACAGGCTACTTGTACAGGACTTAGAGGAGTTGCAAACCCAGCTATCGGCCCATACAAAAGAGACAAGCCACCAGAAAAGTGACAATGTGTGTGAGCTGCAGCAGCAACTGACACCCTGCAATGACCTTCAGAGCATAAGAGAGAGATGGTGCTTCACTTGTATTCTGCAAAATTCACACAAACTTACATCGTGGCTAACCCTAACCAGAAGTATGTAGGGAAGGGAATTCTGAGATATATTGTTACAGCTTTCCTAAGTTGACACAATAGGAAACCACCACACTGAGGCTTCCTTTTTTGTGGGCACTTGAGGTGCCTACTAGGTAAAACCTGCTTAAAAATTCTCTAGTGATTTTCTGTATGAGAATCAGTAGTAAAGTGAAAAATTCTAAATTATAAATCTGGAGTTGACTCAAGATACAGCCCACCCATATAAAGGTATCATCCCTGTAGCCTATGTACTTAATTTACCAAAGCATATAACTTAAAATTGTCTTTGATCTTCAATTAGAAGATTGACTAATATAAATAATAATTAAGATAAACTATATAATTTATTAATACCTAAGAGGTTTCTACTAAATAAAAGACATTTGAAAAATCTTTAAAGAATTTCTCATATGATCTGCTTAAGGAAAAATGCCAGAAGGCGGTATATGTAGACCATGTTACCTTAGGTAATTGTTGAATGTCCTTTACTTAGTTGCATTTTAGCATCATGTCCTTAATTTTTATTAGAGAGCTGCTACAAGAAATAGCCATACAAAATCTGCTTGTTTGGTATAAAAATATTTTTGAAGATACTGTATTTTCTAATCCTTTGTGCCCTCATATATAATTTTGTAATTGGGTAAAAGCTTTGGCTCCCTGTAATGACAATGTATGGAAAGTATCTGGTACAGTGTCTGGCACTATGGTGGTACACAAATATTCTTAGCATCCTTCCTCCAGCCATAGTACCAAAATGCCCTCAGCAGTGGGATGAGAACAAGCCCAACTAAAACTAGGTGCATTTGAGGCAACCTGTTCTGGAGAAGTGACTGCAAACGTCAGGCCCTGCATAAATCTTATTTTTCACATCCAAGCTTGTATAAACTGCTTTCTTTCTCTTGCTCAGTTTTCTCATTTACAAGATGAGTGTGGCACTGCAGACAAAACTGTGGAAAATGCTTTCAAAATTGATAACATAATGATTTGATTTTTCCTGCAAATACAGAATTAAAAAAATATTCCCATCATGTTATTTTTCCCTTCTTTTAGATAAAACCAATTCTGCTTTTTTTAGTCTTAAAATCATGTCCTACTAGATGTTTCAGTGTAGAAGAGAAGGAAGAATATCATTTATCTCTCTCAAATTATTTTATTATAAAATGAATTGCATATAATGACGCTTAAAACTTTCTAAACTTAACTTTTATTTTTATCCAATATTCTCTTTGAGAGATTTTCTGTTAAGAAAAAAATATCTCTGGATCAAGAAAACTGCAGCAAAAAACACGCAGATAAAAAACCATTTGAAGTGGTTGTCTTGGAGAGGCAACAATTTGTCCATTCTGTAAGATCTTGATATGAACATACCCTTGGTCATAAATGTATTTAGATAAAAGCTAGCATTCTTGAAACAAATTACACTGACATGGTAAAAATTCCATGATGAAAAAATATGTCCAATATATCACAGCAAGAAGCCTGAAAATAAAGGTAACCAAAAGCTGTTCAGTTTTAGATTCTTTTAAATAAAGCTATTAATTCAATAGCCAGAGAATTTTAATAGTTATTGTGTAGTCATATCATTGTTGAGAAAATTCTCATGTCATACACAGTGACTCCATTTGAGATTCTTAGGATTGTGCATTCTTCATTAGAGGTGATTCTTCTTATATTATTTTTCTCTGTTTTCTTTTATATATAATTTAGTTCCTTGTCATCGAGTAGCCTTCCAGAGGCAACTCTAGTTCTCTCAACCTATTTCTGGCCATGAACTTTACTTTGTAACAAAAGATGGGCAAGCCTACACTGATTTCTCTGACACCCAGATGTGGTGACAAAAGTGACAGGAGCTGGAACTGCCCTAGTTTTGCTTTTCACATGTTTGAGCTTTGTGCTTCTATGTGCAAATCTATATTAATTGTACACATTAATCAAGCACCCCCAAATAGCTGTATCTAATATGGCTGGGGATAAGTTGTTTCCATATGTACTGGAGCTTAAACATAAACTAACTGTCTTTCAATAAATAATTTACCATTAAGTGTTAAGAGTGACACTGATTATGGGTATACATAATTCCTAAAACATCGATTATTGAATGTACATTGGTGACTAACCATGTTTCCCTTCATCTTTCTGTCATGATCATGTACAGTTAGTTCTCTAGTCTAAGAGCATCTGGTCCAAACCCCTGATCTTGCAGACAAGGAAATTGAGGTCAAGAGTAGTTTGGTGACTTGACCACAGTAATAGAACTGGAATAGTGTTGCTTCACGGTACTGCATATTACATTTTTGCTGAAACATAAACATTTGAAGTGTATCACTCTAGCTGGTGTATTGAGAATAGACCAGAAGTTCTAGAGGTAAGTGTGGGAGGAGGGAGACAAGATAGGATGTAGTCAATTCAAGTGAGAGATGATAACAGCCTAGCCCGGAGTGCTAAAGTGGAAGTGGTGAGAAGGGGGTGGAGTCTGGGTATGTCTTAAAGGGAGAGTGGACAGGATGCACTGACAGATTGCATATGAGATGCCATAACTCATAGCCTCAGTGTCCTGCACACGTAGGTGGCCAGTAAGTGATTCATGCTTTCAACAGATTATTATATATCAGGTCCTGTGCTAGGAGCTGAGTATAAAGTGGTGAGCTGAACAGATGGTTCCTGCCTTCATAGGAACTAATGCAGCAGTTAAAAACCAGTTGAGAACATAAACCAAATAATTGTAAGGCATTACATAATAATCAGCAGAGTATCAGGTGAAAAATTGCATAACACAGTGATTCAGCTCCAAAAGATTTCTCCTGTGTAAAGAATTAGTGGAGAGGCAGGCTTGCCTTATTTGGATCACTGATTTCCTCATCAGCATTGACATAGGGTTTTTTAAATGCACTGAGTTCAATTAACACTGTTAATAGGTTTGGAATAAAATGTGATTATAGTTCCATCCTTGTCCTCCTTAGCTGAGCCTTATTACTTTTCTATACCTTAGTTTCTATCACATTTGCAAAATTAAAATGCTAACATGAGCCTTCCTCTCATGAAGATATTGTAATTAATAGTTGCCCCAAAGCCTGCAAATCATTTTTAACCCACAAATCAATATAACTTTCTAATTAAAATAAAATCAAAAAAGCATGAAAATTTGAGCTTTTAAGATGTTACTGGTTTGAATTATCTCCATTAATATAAAGTGTTATAATTAATATCTTTCTGTTTTATAGAATCCTTTTTTTCCACACAGCAATGTAGTTGTATGTCATGAGAGGTTTGCATTAATGGATGTCTTTGTGTCAGAAGCAGTTTTTCTTTTTTTTTCACATTGTTACTATGACTACAGAATAATTCCTTGGGGAGACAGTATTGCAGAGTAGGTAGAAGAACTGGTTTTGGGATTGGCAGACCTGGGTTTCAATTTTGACTCTACCACTACCTATGTGGTCCTCAGCAAGTTATGTATTCTGTATCTCAGTTTTTTGCTTCTGTAAAATGGGGTTAATGATAACCACCTTAGGGATGTATTATAAGGATTAAGATTGATAACTGATATAAAGTGCCTGATACTGTGCCTGACCCATAAGCCCTCAGTAAATGATAATTATTATGATCCAAGAATGAGAGTTTCTGTTTCCCAAGAATGATGATTCTTGTTACCCTTCCAAGCTACTTACCACTAACCCCTCCTCTTCTCCCTACTTTACTACTACTGCATAGGAAAAAAAGAAATCACCTTATGAGGTCCTGCATGAAATTCAATCACCTCCTTCCTTTAAAATCTAATCTGCATAATATCATTTTGATGAAAAATTGACTCTGTCCAACCTAATGAGTCTAACTGACCTTCTCTAAATTCTCCTCAAATATTGCCTTTTTGTTCTTATTTACTGCTAATTAGCATGCTTGTTGTTTTTAAAAACATGCTTATTTATTTTTGAGTATGTATGGAGCCATTTTCAGTATAACACAGGTTAACTTTATTGACAATCCAAAGCAATGTCACCCCACTGTACTGAAAAACCCGGGGCAAATGCAGTGCCTTATCCTCACACCCCTGAGCTCAGAGTTTTTCATGCAACAGAATGGGCAAGGCCACCACCAACAGCAAACTTTTTCAATTCTGTGCTGTTAGTTCTTATAAATGGGAGATTTCTTGATTTAATATTTATTCTCATTAGCATCTTACTTACATTACGTGTTCATGTTTAGACTTTTCTTCTGCTGACCTACAATAATTAGAAAGTAATAGAAAATATATTCCTTTTTGAAATATTTAAATTTCAAAGGCTTTTTGTTTATTTGTTTATTAAAAAATTAAATATGTGAAAGTAACTATCATTTTTCCCAAGTGTTTCAAATGCTAAACACCTTCTTTTCTAATGTGTAAGAAATAAGCAATTGGTTTGACTAGTCACTGAAGAAATCTTGGAACTTCACAGAAAATTACAGTAAGAGGAAGTTGCTATATTGCAGCAAGAGAGTATTTTGATTGCAAATTTTCCCATAAGTGTCGCAATTTGCAACTTGAGAAGAATTTAATAGTAGCTGAGCTTTCAAAATGTAACACAGAAACTGTCATTTTGTTCCACAATTAAAATAAGTGCTTCTGAAATTTTCAGGATAAGAATGACCCAAATTACCCTCCCCCATACTTCCCCATTCAGAAGAGGAGGGGAATGAACAGAACATCTGTGGACAAAACAAAAGACAAATGGTCTTTCCAGGCAAATGTCTGAAAAAGGGATGATTTATAGCCAAACAGAATACCATTGCATGCATCACCATAGCTAACAAGAGGATCAACAATACTTTCATAATGGCCCTTTATTTTAGCACATTCTATTTTTGAGGATAGAATTATGATTTCAACACATCCATTCATAATTCATCATATAATTATTTGCATAATTATCTTTTGACACACATTTAATGTACTTTAGCCAGCCCCATCTTGAATTCAAATTTAAACTGTTAAGTTCACTAAGACAATCCCAATGCAAGTAATGCTAAGGGGGGTTGGATAAAAAAGGAACTTTTTATTATCCACCCAAAGAAATGGCCTACTATAGAACAGAGTTTTCAGTAATATTCTGTACATGCATTACTGGAAAAAAGATACCTGACTTGTTTGTTGTCTGCTGAAGGATTTCTTCAGGTTAAAAAAAAATGGCTACATCCTATGGTCTTTACAGATGGTTTACTTAACTTTTATTCATTCAACCAGTATTTCTTGAGCATCTCTTCTGAGCTAGGCCCCATTCTAGGCAGAAGATAAAACAGTGCATAAAATAGACAGAATTCCTCTTCTTTCATGCAGTTATATTTGGAAGGAATGCTAGGTAATACACAAGAAATATAAGAACTTTTGAAAATACCAAATGCTGAGGAGAGAAATGAAGCAGGAAAGTAAAACAGGAAGTGTTCGGGGCAATGAGGATAACAATTTTAGATAGGGAAGCCTGGGAAGAATTTACTAAAAAGAAAGCATTTGAGTAATGACCTGAAGGAAGTAAGGGAGGAGGCCACAACAAATTCTGGGCAAATGTTACTTCAGACAGAAGGAATAGCAATGGTAAAGGACCTAAGATGGTACTATAATTGGCATGATCTAGAAATAGTAACTGTAGCTGAAGCAAAGTTAGTAAGGGTAGCGACAAGAGGCAAAGATAACAAGGGAAAGTTATACAGGGCCTTCAAGATCATTGGAAAGGTTCGAGCCTTGATTCAAAGTGAGATGAGAAGCCATTGAAGAATTTGTGTTCAGAAATGATATTATTCAAACCATATATTTAAAGGATTATCCTGTCTCTTATCTTAAAAACAGAGGAGGTAGGAGCAGAAGTAGGAAGAACAGTGAGGAGATATTTCAGTAATGCAGGTAAGGGATGATGATGACTTAGACCAAGGTGCTAGTAGTATAGGTAGTAAAAAAAAATCATATTGTAAACACATTTTAAAGATGGAGCTGACACAGCTTGTCAGTGGATTGGCTATGAGATGTAATAGAAAGATAAGGGTAGGTTTACTCCAAGATGTACTGGCTATAAGCCTGTGGGGAGGGGGAGGATGGAATTACCATTTACTAAGGTATAAAAGACTAGGAGAGGAGCACATTTGTTTGAAGTATAGTAACTATCATTAGCTCAGTTTTGTATAAAATCTGTTTAGTCAGGCAGCCTATATAGCTCAGCCCAGATGTCCTGGCTAATCATATGAATCCATTAGATTTTATTGAATTATTCTTTAGGAAATAAAGTAAAAATACATTTTAGAGGGAATTTACCTTCATAAATGCTTATCAAAGGAATGTATTTTTGATCATCAATAAACAATATGAGCTTATGCTTTAAATTCTCTCACACGCATGCATGCACACAAGGTCATACAGAGTACATTCTCCCCACAGCAGCAAAACTGCGCTCACATATGTCAAGTGTCTCTGCCCAGGGAAGCCCATTGAAAAAAAAACAGCATCCAAGGATGTTATTGGATTGATTACATAAGAACCCCTTGCCTAGCAACTACAAAAATACCAGACCTCCAAAAAGAAAACAGGTGTTTAGTCCCCAGGTGGGCAAAACTATCTTATCACTTAGGGGAGCTTCATGTCAGTCAGGATAGGGAACTGTTTACCAGCTCAGTTCCCACACGTCAGCCAAGGGTCGACCGTGCAAACAGGCCCTTCTAAGATAGCCATTTCAGACCTGCTATAGTAACTATTTTCTGCACAAAGACCTGTTTCCTTGACTGTAGCTTTCATTGCTTTTGCTGTTATTTTCAAAGCATATAATTCACTTACATGATTTTAATTAATATAATTCAATTATAACTCTCATTTTAGAAAATGTTACATTACTTAGAAAAATAATAAAATCTCTCTTAAGAGAGATTGCACTGTAATATTTATAATATTTAAAAACGGCATCTGAGGCTTTGCCTCCTAGAGTGATGGATAAATCTGTATTGTGTGCCTGGGAGTTCTTAGACTTCAACAATATGTACACTTTTTATACTCTGCCATCACAATCAGTATGACAGTATATTTATAGGGGAAGAAAATATAACCTTGTTAAAAAAGAAAGCCTGGAGAGCATAAAATATGTTTTTGTGTAGAGTTTAAAGTAGACCTTCAGGTTCTAAAGAATAGCACGCAAAAAGCATAGGAGGTACATTATATAACTCAATTCTTTCAAGCTGTCTGTTATCCATGTAGCTTCCTAAAAACAAACCACCCCATCTTTGTCATTTTTAAAAATAATAAGATGTAAAATTGCCCTGGCTGGTGTAGCTCAGTGGATTGAGCGCGGGCTGCGAACCAGGTATCGCAGGTTCGATTCCCAGTCAGGGCACATGCCTAGGTTGCAGGCCATGTCCCCTAGCAACCACACATTGATGTTTCTCTCCCTCTCTCTCTCTCTCTCTCTCTCTCTCTCTCTCTCTCTCTCTCTCTCCCCCCCATTCCCTCTCTAAAAATAAATAAATAAAATATTAAAAAATAATAAGATGTAAAATCATAATGATTACTTGTGGAAACACAAAAGGAAAAAAGAAACCTAATCAGTAATTTTACAGCCAAATAATTCTGGGAAAATAACTATATGTAAGCATACTAGCCTGAGTTATTATTTGAGTTATTATTTTGAAGCAAAGTACACTCAAGAAAATCAGCACAACATGTGTTTTATCTTTTATGCTTTCTCTCCAAAGTGAATTTTTGTAGTCTGAGTCCTTCAAAATTATACACATACACATGCATGTGCACACACACACATATTGCTTTGACACTTGGGTGATTGTTTCTGGATTGTTTCTACACCGTATGGCAGCAAGTTATTTGATCCCTATCTTTATGGCAGCAATTTATTTGATCCCTATCTTTAGGAACGGTATCCATTCAGAATATTATATTCATTAAAATTGTGTTAATCATATACAAACACAAGAAAACTATTATGTAAGAATATTATTCTTTTATTTTTATGAGCAAAGATGGTAAATAAGAAAGTTATGTCACAGAATACAAACATTCTATAAAACCAAGAACAGTGAATTGTATGTAAACAAAATACAGTTACCTCTTATAGATATACCTTTGTAAAAGAAAAGAAGAACCTGTTACCTAAAATTCATTTTAAAGGATTATCTATGAATTAAAATTACACATGCTATCTCTGTACCATACTAACTAGCTAATTATATGAACCTAATTAACTTTATTTACACCAGTGAACAATATAGCTTGCTAGACTATCTGATTGGAACCAGTGATTTAGAGTCATTAATTGAAGGCTAGAACATTCAATGCAGTTGTGGGATTTTCTATTAAGACATTAAACTGTTGCACCACTTAGCATGGAGTAAAGATTGGCTTAACTGAGATGGCTGTTTAACCAGATGAGTATGGTGCTGAAAGCATGAATCAAGGGAATAATTATAATGATGTCCTATGGCAACCAAGTGGAAGAAGAGAAATAAAGGCACAAAAGGGTGGTGAGGTCAATGAATTGGACACCTCAAAGGAAGACTTTTTAAAAAATGCTGAGTTGGGAGCATTAGACTGTGTAAGACATAGATAGTGTCGGCAATGGTTGGAGTATATTTCAGAAAACATATGATCATGGTAATGGGTAGCTAAGGATTGGAGAAATAGAGATCATTGGAGATGAGGGACCGAGGAGCCCAAGGTGCTGACATCCCCTACATGAATATTAGTCACCAATACTAATAAGAGAAGTAGATGTGAGATGAAAATAATGATCCAAGTGCTGAAATATTTAGTGGTAGAGGAGGGGTACCTAGGAGATCAAAAGGTGATAGTGGCATATGTAATAGAATGAATTTCTAAGGAACAAGAAGTAATCATATTTGCCTGCCTACTTAATAAGATTTTTCTGGGAATCAAATGAGCTATTGCTTGAGAAAGCACAATAAACTCCTTTAACAGATACGAAGTAGGATTATGAATATGCGTGCTTAGTTTTACCATTGTTTTGTGCCCAGATTTCTTTGCTACAAAATAAAGACAAAAATAATGTCCTCTCCTGCTTCCCAGGATATTAGAAAGTTGAGCAGCATGATTTTTGAGGCTTTGGGAAAAGAAAATAGTTTCTATGACCAGATTTCAGAGTTATCATTCAGGTCTTGAGAGTTCTGCATACCACGATGATGTTCCACATGGCACCCTATCAGATAATATTCTTCCCTATCTTTGATTTCAGACATTTCAGCAGTCCTCCCTGCAGCATAAATCAAAGAAGAAAAACAAAGGTAAGAAATGGAAATGAAATGAAACATCTACCTGCTTGGTTTGCACTGTGATGATCACCAGCACACTTCACCAATCCTCTCTTGACTGAAACCAGTATGGTATAGAAGAGCACAGCCCTCTAGCAAACACTGCAGAAACCAGCTTCTCCTTCAAGTCAATTTTGACACAAAGCACCTTTTACCAAAAAATGGTCTCAACATGCTTTCAGACCAGGCTTTCACACATCTTTTTTATTTGTTAATTTTTTAATTTTATTTTTCAATCACAGTTTACATTCAATATTATTTTGTATTAGTGTCAGGTGTACAGCATAGTGGTCACACAATCACATACTTTACAGAGTGATTCCCCGATATTTCAAGCACCTGCCTGGCACCATACATAGTTAATATTATTCACTATATTCCCTATGTTGTACTTGACATCCCTGGGACTATTTTGTGACTATCAATCAGAAGTTCTTAATCCCTTCATCTTCCCAGCCCCCAACCCCCTCCCCTCTGGTAACCATCAGTCTGTTCTTTGTATCTATGAGTCTGTTTCTGTTGTGTTTCTTCATTTATTTTGACATTAGATTGCAAATATACAGGGGAGCAAAATTTGGTTTAAAGTAGTGCATATGGAAAAAGACTATGTGGGTTACAATGATTACAATAGCTTTATTAACTAAAAAAAAAATCACAGTGTAACTGTAAACCTACTATTTTCCCACCCCATACATGAAATCATATGGTGTTTGTCTTTCTCTGACTGACTTTTCACTTAACATAATATCCTCTAGTTCTAGTTCTAGATAGATATATACATCTCAACTTTTTTTTTTATCCACTTCTCTATTGATGGCCACTTATGTTGCTTCCATATCTGAGCTATTGTAAATAACACTGTAATGAACATAGGGGTGTATAAATTACAATATTTTGAATTAGTGTCTTGAATTTCTTCTGATATACACAGTCTGGAAGAAGAAATGCCTGCTTAAGCATGGTTGGTAGGGTAATAACATGGGTGTAATAATTCATAGTTTTAATTTGAACATTTCATCTAAAATGCCGTATGGTGTGCTTAAGTATGATATTGTTATGTTACAAAATGATATGCTTATGATTTTGTGATAAAAGATTTTGTAATAAGAAAGGGGCATTATTCCCATCAGTAAATGAATGGATCAAAAAACTATGGTACATTTACACAATGGAATTCTATGCCGCAGAAAGAAAGAAGGACCTCCTACCCTATGCAACATCATGGATGCAACTGGAAAGCATTATGCTAAGCGAAATAAGCCAGGCAGTGAAAGACAAATACCATATGATTTCACCTTTAACAGGAACCTAAACAACAAAACAAAGAAAGAAGCAGAGTATAGTCAAAGACACTGCATTAGAGGACAGGTGGAGAGTGACCAGAGGAGAGAGAAGAGGGATTTTGGGGGAGAGAGGGAGGGGTTTATAGGATCAAAGTTAAAGGACACATGGATAAAAGCTAGGAGGAGGGTGGTAATGGGAGGGAGGGAGGG
>PVIA01007612.1:0-80996 GCA_004024845.1 Tonatia bakeri | reverse complement strand
CCCCCCCCCCCCCCGGGGGGGGGGGGGGGGGGGGTAGGACATCCTAGTATTTTCTGAACACCTTGAGTTCTGGACCCCATTTTAACTGTCCATTTGGGGTCCCCCCTTGGCCGCGCCCTGTAACACTTGGGCTGTTTTGATTCACCGACCGGTACAGGGTCCTGTTACACCAGAAAAAAGTCCCTGGCAGGCTGACAGTGTACCCGGAAGCCAGCAGCGTCTGATTGCAGGAGCTGGGCGGTCCATAACACTCTGGCGCCTCTCCGGTGGGGTCCTGGAACAGAGGCACATCTGGGAGAGAAAAGGGGGCAGGCAGGGTCCTGGGTCTGGATGCTGGGCATCAGCTGTCAGAGTGGAACAGCGGTTAGCGGTGGCTTATCAAGATATGCACATAAGAAGCATTCGCTGTAATTGCCTGGACTGGTCAGGTTGAGCAGCTGAGCACTTTCCTGTATTAACTGGATCCAGGAAAATGACCCTCTCTGACCTGAGCTGTCTATTTCTCTAACCAGAGTTTTTTCTTGCTCTTGAATGAATGTGGTAAAAAGTATTTATACTGGGAGTCTGCATTTCCTGGATTTTATAGATGTAAATGTCCCCCACAAGGCTTGTCTGCCACAAATTAACGTAAATTTTCCCTTGGACCCCAATTTCCCAGTCTTTATCATTGGGGTCTCGGATGAAAAGTAGAATGTTAGCCTCTATCCTCCCATGACAGACACAGCGCCTGTTCGGACAACCTCCATACGTCTCTGGCCACATTTTACAACTAAATTGTTTGATCTCTTAACAGACATATGAAAGGGTTTTGGGACTACCACCACTCCGGTTGATTTCAGTTTGTCCATACTGATCTTGATTATTATTCTTCCCTTATATCCAGTCAGAGGGCAAGTAAAATTTCCTACATCATGGGTCATTATAGTGTGACCTTCTGTACAGGTTTCTCTGGCATAAAATCTCTAGACATAAGGCTGCCTTGAAGTTGCCCTTATGTCTACCAGGTAAAATATACAAAAAATACATACAAACAAACAAAACCCAGCGTTGCCTGCTCTCTTAGGCTCCATTTTGCTGGGGTTACAGTTACTCAGTTAATTTAAGATCCCACAGCGATGTTGGTCCAAGTCAGGAGTCCTGGGGACTGACGGTCCACTCTCGGGTGCCCTGGTCCGTCGTTGTCCTCCGGAGCTTCAGCGCGGGGATTCTAGGCTCACGACTGGTTTCTTGGTCTCCAGGGGCTGCCGCTGCCTTCACTCGGGAATGATGGATCCACGGCGTTATTCCTGCAACTTTTAAAGCCATGGGAGTATTCAAAAGCACCAAATGGGGACCTGTCCATACAGGTCGAAGGGGCTCCCTCTTCCAATCCTTAACCCACACATACTGTCCTGGCCAGTGAGGGTGTGCTGGCCTCCCTCTGGGTCTGGGTATGAATCCCAACTGGGCTTCTTCGATCTGACCTAATACTTTCCCCAGCTGTTCTAAATACCTTCTCTGTCCTAACTCCCCTTCCACCGGCAAATTGGTGGGTCCAACAATTCTAGCTATAGGCGTGGGTCTCCCATACACTATTTCATAGGGTGTGTATCCTGCCTGATTCATGGTGCTTCTAACCCAAAGCAAAGCTATTGGCAATAAATTAGTCCAAGGTAGTCCAGTTTCCTGGCAGAGTTTTGCCAGGGTCTCCTTCAGTGTTCTGTTCATCCTTTCTACTTTTCCTGAGCTTTGGAGTCGGTATGCAGTATGCAACTTCCATTTTATGTTCAACAATCTTGCTAAGTTCTGCACCACCTGGGAAATGAATGCTGGTCCTTTGTCACTCCCAAGGCTTAAGGGAAGGCCGTGCCGGGGAATTATTTCCCTAAGCAGAACCTTAGTGACTTCTCTGGCTTTCTCAGTTCTGGTAGGGAATGCCTCAACCCAACCCAAGGAAGTGCAGATAAGAACAAAAAGGTACTTACATCCTCTGCTTAATTTCACCTCAGAAAAATCTACCTGAAGGTCCTCGAAAGGTTGGGTTCCTCAGTGCTGAATGCCCAGGGTTGAATCTGTGTGTGTGTGTGTGTGTGTGTGTGTGCACGCGCGTATGTGTGTGTGTGTGTGTGTGTGTGTGTGTATGAGAAATCTGGAGTCTCTTAGAATATGGCTTCATGTCCTGGGTGGGTGTGTGGGGTCCATGTGCAGCTCTGGCTCTAGGGTCTAATGCATGGAACCTGGTGTCCAGGGTTGTCTGTCAGTCTCTGGTGCCGACTGTCTGGCATTGGCATTCAGGGTTGATGGTCTGGCCTGGGTTGTGGGGACAGTTTTTGGATTGGGGCCGGTGTCTGGGGTTCAGCTTTTGTTTCTGGGTCTGCTGTGGGGGCCAGGTTCTGGACTCCAGGTCGTGTGTCTGGGTCCTAAGTCTGTCTGTGGCATCTGGTGTCTGCGAAGTGATGGTCACTGGCTCCAATTCAATGCCAGCAAGAGTTTCAGATTGGGGTGTGGGGAAGAAGGAAACTCTATTTAGTGCAAATAGCTCCACTTTGGTACTTATGGCTGTGAGTGCAGCATGTGTGTTAGGAAGCTCAGTGTTGTTACAGGTGAATCAGGAAGCAGCACCTCTGTGGGTCCGCCCAGTGCTGCTGCTGCTTAGTTGTGAAGCTTCCTGGCGGTGACAGAACCCTGGAGAGAGGTAGCCCCCAGGGCAAGTTCCCCCTCAGGCTGTGCTGCCCAGCACTTCTCTGATCATTCTGGTCTGGTCCTGTCTTTTCCTCTCTTCTTGGCTGCATTTTCACACAAAGAAGCAAACTTTCGAAAAGGGGCCCCTCTGAGTGTGGAGATGGGGCTGGGAGAGCAGAAAAGAGGCCTCTGGTGTTGTCACCACAGCATCCTAGGTTATTTTTATTCTTAAATTATGCTAAATTTTCCTCCTGTAACTTTTTTTAAACCCAAACCGATACTGCCTTTTTATATAGTAGCTTAGTTGAATTATACAGAAAAATAAAAAATTCAAAATCCTACCCAAACAGGTAAAAACTGCTATTGTTTTAAGTATATAGCCATCCAGACATCTCTCCTTGCCTATTTCCATTCTTCTACTTTCCAGGATTTAATTTATTTTTTTTTTTTGGGGGGGGTTGTAGTATGGATGCAAAACATGTGGATTTCAACTATTTCCCCTTAATGTGTGGATTTATCACTATGCTTTCCTATAGGTTTTTAATGTATTATTTTAAATATTATTCAGTTGAAATTTTTTAACTCCAATTGTGATTCATTTTCAGGGATATTTAGAAGTGTATTTCATAACTTCTAAACGTAAGCATTTTCTGGTGACCTTTACAACTGATTTCTAGATTATCTACAATGAGAGCCAGAAACTTCATGTAGTTTCAATCCTTTGATTTTTTTTTTGAAACTGCATTACAATATGGTCAATGTAAAATATATTCTAAGTGTGCATCTCTGCTGCCATCTCGTGGTCATTTTTGGAATAACACCTCAGGGCAGGTCCGCAGGAAAAGCCGTGCATAGTGGGTTATCTGTGAATGTTGAGTCCAGTATGCTGCTCATGGTGTTTCTTGTATCCTTACTGAATTTTTAGAGCTGGTCTCTTGTTTCTGAAAAAATAATGCTGTATTCCTGATGAGGGAGATTTGTTAAACCTACTCTGATTATGCATTTTTCCTTGTGTTTCTGTTCTATATAATTTAAGTTTACGACATTGTTTATGAATTGGGACTTTCCTGGTAAATTAAACTCCTTGATATGAAGTGCTCTTCATCTCTACTAATGCTTCTTACCTTGAGGTCCACCGCATGTTCTTATTTAATTTTCATGTGGTTTATGTTTGCATAATATAGAGTGGGGGAAAGTAGGTTAGAGTTGTGAATATGAGAAAGAAAGTTTATTGTTGCCTTATTATTTAATAATTATGGCATTATTTTCCATGTGAATAACTATAACGCTGCTTTTGCACCATCCTGTGTATCTTTTACCATCTTTCACTTCTGATCTTTTTTCACCCCATGTTTTAGGTAATTCACATTTTCTGCCAGTTTGTGTCTTGTCCTTTTATTCTCTGAACTTTTTCGGAGTATTGTTTAATTTTATAAAGTACACATTATTAATGTATTTCTTCATTACACTGCATGTCCACAGGTATACCTGATTGCTGGCTAGCTTTGTTTAAATGAACCACTAAAAGTCAAACCACAGATGAGAGTGGGGTCTGTCTAAGGTCAGAGGCAGGACTGGGCTGGAGGTGAGAGGGGGCCACAGATGTCCATGGGCTGGGTGGGAGGCATATTTAGGCTGGCAGGTGTGAGAGACGGACAACTACACGGACTGGAGGTCAACCTCTGCCGGCTGCCAGTCTCCATGGTCACGAAGTGATGCTCACAGCCTAACATGATGCAAGCAGTATGGTCCAGGGACAGCAGATGAGCTGAGTGGGTGCTATGAGGTGAGAGTGGGTGGGGGCAGATACAGCCACCCTGCGGGGAGCAGGAAAGAGGCCAGACTGTTTCTAGGGTACATGTCTTGGGTCCCAATTTAATGGACTGCTTCCCATGGAACCACTTTTCTATATTTATGCAGATATTTCTGTTATAGATAACCCTGGTAAGTGGATATACAAAGCTAGCCATTTTTTAACCCCAAAACAAGATGATATTTTTCATTTGTTTAAGTTTCTGTTACTGTGTAGCAATTTGCAATTTCGTTCATTCAGATCCTGTACATTGTTGTTAAGTTTATTCCCAGGTTTTTTTATTTGTTTTGTTGCTATTGAGCTTTTTAAAACAATTATATCTTTAATTTACTATTTCTACAAATTTATTTTTTTCATGTTATTTCCTACTGTACTAAATTCTGTTTGTGATACTTTTCCATTGATTCTCATGAGTTATGAAGGTAAACATGCTCTCATGCAATAATGATCATTATATGGTTGTAGCTGTGGGTGACCTAGAAATAGTTAAAGCTTGAAAGAAAACTGGAAGAAGTGAGGTAATGTGGGGAGCTAGAAAAATTGTCTTTGTTAGTCATGAATATATTAACGACTAAATAAAAGAGTAACATTCTTCTTAGCATTTTAAATGAGTTCAGGGCCTGAAAGAACAGCGTTCTAGAAATCAGAAGTATCTTGTTACTGTCAGGATGGGCGGGGTAGGACAAGGCGATGGCTGGACTACAGTCAAAATGGTGGCTGGACTACAATTAATCATGGCGGCTGAACTATAACCTGGATGAGATGGTGACATCAAACCAGGGTGTGAGGGGAACCACCAATGACGTGTTGCCGCTTGGTTTGGAGGGAACCAATCCCCAGCTCCCACAGAGAGCCAACCCAAAATAAAGTCCCCCCATTTTCCCTGCTCCTGGGAACTTCTCTAGCCCCGTTTCTCTGAACCAGAGAACCTCACCTGGGAGCACGCAAACCCCAATACAGCTTTATATTGCCTAACTTTGTGGCTGATTTGGTATTTATACCTCGGGGGAGCCTAAGAGAACCTGTCAGTTACAGGAAATGTGCCCCCTGGGTAGGTACTGAGGAACACAGAATGTAGCAAATGTCCACATTTTCAAAGAGGAAAACTTCACTTGGTGAAATCTGGAATCTTAACAGAGCAAGACTCTTTGCTCTAAGTGGCATTATGAATCAGTTATTAAAGTGACGTGTGAGCAATGGAAAGAAGCAGTGATCCTCAGAGGACCACTGTGTTTAGTCACAGTGCAATCTGGTCTCTTAAGTGGACATGTTACAGAAACCAAAAACCCAAGGGGGCTTGGAACGATAATACTCTTACTGAAAGAGATTCAGGTTCGTCTTGTCCGCTGCCTTAAAGGAAAGATATCTCTCAATGCCAGAGATTTGTGAAAAGGAAAGGAAAACGTTTATTTTGTGCTATACAAACTTAAGGTAGTGACCTAATGTCTTTATCAAAATCTTAAAGTCCCTTAAAACACCCACAAACGCACACAATCCTTCCTTCCCCCTTGCCCAGTATGGGGTACCGTATCTCAGGAAAGGAAATAGAAGTCCAGTCTCAGGCAGTGTCTGGTTCTTCCCAGTAATCCGTGCTCAGCTGGTAGGCCTCTCTCGGTTCTCGGCACCATCAGCTGTGTCGCTGGAATCTCTGCTAAAACCAGGTGATGGTTCCCCCTACTAATGCTGTGGGGGAACCCACTCTGGCAAAGGTGCGTGGTCCTCTCTCCACTGCTCCAGCCACATGGTCCTCTCTCCTCCAGGACCACGGGAGTCCCCACTCAGCCAAATCCGCGTAGTTCTCTCCTCTATGGCTGCCGTGCCTGGGTTTAAATCCCCGCGCCAATCTTCCTCTGCAGCCCTATTTCCGACTCCTCCTACACTTGGCCACACTTGCCCTCAATCTGCTGTCCTTTCCAGCTTTTCTGGTCACCATCATGGGTCTGGGCAAGTGTCACCCCATATCCTGGAACCAATCTCCTCCGAGCTCCCACGCAAGCGCTGTAACTCAGGGGACCTGCCCCCCAGTCACATCTCGGGGAGGTGTCCCTTTCCATCCCCCTGGCCCAGAGCATGGCCATAGCTATTTAGCATATTCAAGCAACCGTCCCAAGGCTATAGGTATGTTAAATGACCATGCCTTGGATTAGCTGCAAAGCTGCCCTGCATGTTCTTGCTCTGTGTGCCCCTTCCCCCAACTCATACCTGTGAGGTGGGGGAAGGGGTAAAAAAACATCTTAGAATCTCCTGGACACCTTGAGTTCTGGGCCCCATTTCAAATGTCCATTTGGGGTCCCCCCCCTCTTGGTTGCACCCTGGAACAGACAGATCTTCCTTTTCCTGACCTATATAGCCTAGGACACTTCTCCCCAATATTTGCAAGTTGGCTGGCATTTTTTGTTCTTTAAGTTTCAGCCTCAGGCTTCCTGTTCCAAAAAAGACAGCCTTTCAGATCTAGAATGCAAAGGGACATGCTGTTTGTGTTCTAATGGAATCTTCATGATACAGAGTAGGGTTTCTCATTCTCAGCACTATGGACCTTTTGGGCCAGAGAATTCCTTCTCCTGGGGGATTGTCTTCTGCATTGTAGGTGCTTATTAGCATGTAATACCTCTATTCACTGCCAGCAGCCTCACTTCCGTCCCCCTCAGGACAATCTAACATGGCTCAGTACTTTGCCTAAGTCCCCTTGGGGGCAAAAATCACCTTTGGTTGAGAAACAGTTTGAAGCTTTGATCATTTTTGAAACCAGAAAAATCTTGGTCTGGTATGCAGTATTTTTATTATTTTGCTATGTAAATTATTTTCCACTTTGACTATGACTTATTTTGGGAAGGTATTTGGAGATATATTTAAAACATCCAAATATAGGGACTTTCTAGTTACCTTGTGGCTGGTTTCCAGATTAATGGCAAAGAGAGCAATAAACATAGCTTGTGAGACATTTGTTGAAACCTGCTTGATAGCAAAATATAGTCATTTTTTAAAAAGTTCCAAGTATGCTTCAAAAGCATTTTTTTAATTTACTGTGTTGCTGCTTACTTAAACAATGAGAACACATTTATTCAAAATTCTACCCCAAGAGTTAAAAAAAACTGCTATCATTTTATGTACATACGCTTGCAGATATGTTGAGGTGCATGGTTCTGTCTACTTTCTCTGGATTTAATTTACAATTTTAGGTTATAAGTATGGACATAAAACTTGTATATCATTTCAATGCTACAGTGCTTGTTGAAACTGGCTTTATATTGGCTTGGTTAAAAGATGAAAACTTTTGGGAAGATGGAGTAATGAAGATGTCAGAATAGTGGGACAAAGTGGTTAATATGTTGTTTAATGAAATTGTTGGTGAAAACGAAAAATGTCTCTCTCATTGTGTCTTTACCTAAAGACCAAATGAACCTTTTGGCCAAGAATATAGTAGTGTTCCAAGTGTGCATCTCTGCTGCCATCCCATGGGCCTTTTGGGAATAACATGTTAGTGGCTGGTCAGTAGGAAAAATGGTTGAGTGTAGTAGAATATCAATGAATGTTGATTGCAATGTTATTGAGACATGCATTTAGTAAGTTTTAAGTATCAGGACTTAGTAGTTACCTTTTGTTCCTGATTTCTATATTAGCAGCAATGACAGAAAGAAACATACTGTATATCATTTTGTTACAGGGTGCAGCCAAGAGGGGGGGGACCCCAAATGGACATTTGAAATGGGGCCCAGAACTCAAGGTGTCTAGAAATTCTAAGATGTTTTTTTTTACCCCTTCTCCCCCACCACAGGTGTAAGTTGGGGGAAGGGGCACACAGAGCAAGAACATGCAGGGCAGCTTTGCAGCTAATCCATGGCATGGTCATTTAACATACCTATAGCCTTGGGACGGTTGCTTGAATATGCTAAATAGCTATGGCCATGCTCTGGGCTAGGGGGATGGAAAGGAACTCCTCCCCGATACATGACTAGGAGCATGTGCCCTGAGTTTCAGTGCTTGGGTGGGAGCTCGGAGGAGATTGGTTCCAGGACATGGGTGACACTTGCCCAGACCCATGATGGTGACCAGAAAGACTGGAAAGGACAGCTGATTGAGGGCAAGTGTGGCCAAGTGTAGGAGGAGTCGGAAATAGGGCTGCAGAGGAAGATTGGCGCGGGGATTTAAACCCAAGCACGGCAGCCATAGGGGGAGAACCACGAGGCTTTGGCAGAGTAGAGGGCACCCGCAGCCCTGTGAGAGAGGATTCACCATGTGGATTTAGCAGAAAATCGCCACTCGGCCAAAGCCGAGTGGCAACCCCGTCTCCCCACAGCTCTGTGGGGAGAACCACGTGGATTTGGCTGAGTACAGGTCTCCTGCATCTCTGAGGAGGGAGAACCATGTAGATTTGGCTGAGTGGGGACTCCTGTGGTCCTGCAGTGGAAAGAGGACCACGTGGCTGGACTGGTGGAGAAAGAACCACATGGCTGGAGCAGTGGAGAGAGGACCATGCACCTTTGCCAGAGTGGGTTCCCCCACAGCAGTAGTAGGGGGAACCGTCACCCGGTTTTAGCAGAGATTCTGGCGACACAGCTGATGGTACTGAGAACCGAGAGAGGCCTACCAGCCAAGCACGGATTACTGGGAATAACCAGACACTGCCTGAGACTGGACTTCTATTTCCTTTCCTGAGATACGGTACCCCATACTGGGCAAGGGGGAAGAAAGAACTGTGTGCATTAGTGGGTGTTTTAAGGGACTTTAAGATTTTTGATAAAGACATTAGGTCACTGCCTTAAGTTTGTATAGCACAAAATAAACGTTTTCCTTTCCTTTTCACAAATCTCTGGCATTGAGAGATATTTTTCATTTGTGGCGGCGGACAAGATGGACCCGAATCTCTTTCAGTAATAGTATCACCGTCCCGGGCCCCCCCTTGTTCCTGCTCTGTAACAATTTCATTCCTTTGAAATTTGTTAAAACTGGCCTTAGCACAGGATGGTCCCTCTGAAAAATGTCCCAAGTGTGGCTCTCTGCTGCCATCTCATGTGTCACTTGGGAATAACAGTTTAGTGCAGGCCAGCAGGAAAAGTTATTGGCAATAGTGAGTTATGTACCAAGGGCTCATGGAACATTATTTGAGAAGTGTCTTTCATTATATTTAAATAAAAGAACTTCCTAGTTACCTTCTTTTTCTGACTTTTATGTTGGCAGCCATGAGGACAACATGTGTATTTTTTATAATTTCGGTCCTTTGAAGTTTGTTGAAAACTGGTGGGTGCTACAATTTGGTCATTTCCAAAGTGTTCTAAGTGTGCATACTGCTCCTGGGAATGACACGTTAGTGCAGGTTGGCAGGAAAAGTTGTTGTTCCAGTGGAATATCACTGACTGTTGATTGCAATGTAGTTTAGAAGTGTGTTTCATAACTTTTAAATGTGAAGACTTATTAATGACTGTTTGTTCCTGATTTCTACATTAACAGCCACTAGAGTAAGAATTACAGTCTATATCATTTTAGTTCTTTGTAATTTTTTTAATCTTGCTTTATGGTTCATTATGGTCACTTAGCAAAATGTCCTAAGTGTGGCTCTCTTCTCATCTCAAGTGCTTCTTGGGAAGGATACCTTAGTGCAGGCCAGCAGGAAAGGTTGTGAGCTGTGGTGAATGATCTACAAATGTTGAATGGAATGGCACTTAGTCATGGATGTTATTACTTTCACATAAACGGACTTTGCAGTTCATTTTCCCTTTTCTCCCCCACGTATAACAGCAGTATCTTCACATCAGGTAACTAGGCGCCTGCTGTGGGCCAGACCTGTGTTCATGTTTGAGCTGTGCCCATGTCTTTGTGGTCCAATGTCCCATGTGTTTCAGCATCCTGTCAGCATCGATGTTCCTCCCATGTCCATGTCCTCACTATGCAAATGTCATAGCCTTGCCAAAATCATGATTATGTCTAGGTCCCCTCTGCCTTGATGTCCTGTCCATACTGCTGTCCTGTCTGTTTTTTTGTCCCTTCCACATCACCGTCCCATCTGTGTCATTGTAGACATCATGCTGCTGTGTTGCCTACATTTCAGTATCCCATTTGCCTTGATGTCTCCACTGTGCCACTGTCCCACCTGCATAGATTTCTTGGCTGTGCCACTTTCCTGTCTTTGTTGATGTCCCAGTTCCTTCGGTGTCCCAGCCCCACTTCTGTACTGTCTGGGTTGATGCCTTGAGTGAGGCAATATGTGAGTTGTACTGCTGTTTTTTGTGTGTAGTGTCTTGACCTTGTCCATGTCCTGTCTGTGTCAGTGTGCTGGCTGTACCTTGGTTCTCCTGCATTGATGTCCCAACTGCATCAGTGTTTCAAACGCGCCCTTATCCCAGCTGCCTGATGTACTGGTGTCAGGGAGGTCCTGACTGCATCATTGTCCCACCTGTGTGGCTGTGGCTTACCTCCTGGTCGTGGTTTCACGGTCACCTGCCTTGTGCTTGAGGGCTCCGCTGCACTCTGCTGGCTGCAGGCAAAGGTGGACGGTTTGCACTCAGGGCCACTCAGTCGTTTCACACCCTGTGTGCTGTGCAAGGCCCTTCTGGCAGCTGGTGGCTCTGTCTCAGGCTGTGTCTACTGCTGCTGCCACAAGATTTAACAATTTTAGCAAAGCAACTTTGTCTCAACTGAATGATTACACTGATGAAATTTGGAAGAGTTTATTAATTTAACTTGTGTCCTGTAGTTTGTGGGATTGCCTAACAAAAAGTAACATTCCATGAATGCTGCACTTTTCATAAATTTCCTGTCTAGCACCCATTTTACCTCTGTAAGACCCTGTTTCCCCATACTCCCAAAGCTACTATACACCTGATATCACCTCATTGTCTGGTATTCATTTATAGTCACACATGTATTAAATGTTGAATATCTTGTATTGATCTGATTATGTTATTGTAATTATTATCACACACGTATTAGAGCTGACACGTTTTGTGGAAAATAATCTCCTTTTAATCCCTCACAGTTTTGAAAAGTTGGCAGAGTCGAATAAATGGTGAGACAGTGCTAACTCCTGAAGCTGTTGCTGCTGAGAGATCATGGACATCTGTATTCAAAGGTCAGCATGCTTTTTTGTTCACTCTGTGTTTTGGCCTATTGCTGCTGGGTTTGGTAAAATTTTGAGGTTTTCATTTGGAGAGACATGTGTTTTATATTATTGAATCACAGGGTTGTTTGCAATGGGAGGATCTGGTTTACCTCTTGCCTGTGGCCTCAGGCAATGGGCTCCTGGTGTCTGGCTCCACCTCCAAATTCTGGCCATGGCATCCTGGTTACAGACCTGTGTCCTGTGTCCAGGGCCTGTGCTTTAGAGTCAAAATGTGTTTGGTTGTGTGTCTGCAGTCTTGCACCTCTTAGGATGTGGCATTGTGTCCTGGGATCACATGTGAGGTCCATGTGCAGATGAAGATTTAGGTTGTGGTGTATGGAATCTGGCATTATAAGGGTCTGATGTCAATCCCTGGCATCTGGTGTTTGGCCTTTGGACCACATGGTCTGGCTCACGTGTGGGTCCATGGCTTTGGGTTTGAGGCTTTGGGCCTGGAGTCCTGGTTTTGGTTTGGGTCTGCTCCAGGGTTCAGGTTTCAGAGTCAAAGGTCTGTGTGCAGGATCCTGAGTTTGGCTCTGGTGTCTGGTGTCTGTCAACAGATGATCATTGTGTCAAATTCAATACCAATATGATTCTGCCAGTGTATAGAGTTTAGGCAGGTTAATTAAAAAAATGTAAGAAAATTCTTGTGTAGTAGAATGGGAAAACTGAGCTTGATAGCTAAATAAGGCCTAGCAATTTATAGCCAGGTAATAAATCTGAGGATCTTATCTTCCCTGACCATGGACATTGGAGAGCAAATGGTTCAGATATTCCAGACCATGCAGGGGAAGACCCACCTCAGTCCCAGCCCTTCTCTGGTGACTTTTCTGAAAGAGAAATTCACCAGAGAAGGACCCTGATCACTCTGTGTGCTCACTTTGTTGCATCAGCACATCGAAGGGCACCCCTGGAAAGCTGAGTATTCTGTAGAGATGACTCTTCTAAGACCTCCTCTAAAGGCCTCAATGTTAGAAAATAGGTAAAACCCTAAAGACAAAGGATGCAGCATGCACTGTTTGTTGAGCACACTTCCGCCTTTCCTTCTCTTCTTTTCTTAATCGTGTAACTTTTGCTTTGTTTCTCCTTATCTGCAAAGGTCCCTGTGAGACTTGCAGCCAGGGAAGCAGTGGACAGTGGCAGCTCATCCTGGGCTCACCCCCAGATCGTGCCTCCAAAGACCTTCTCTGTGGCTAACTTTTCTGTTTCCCAAGAAACAGCTCCACCTATGCTCACTCTTGTTGCTGTGATTGTGCCTCTTCCCTCTGAAGCCCTTTCTTTGTTTCACCCTCTTTGGATTTTATGTACAAACTCTGAAAATTCCCTAGCTTTGTGTTGTCACATTTTGCTGCAGGAAGTCAAGAATCTACACGTATGAGACCTTGCCAGGGTAAACCCCCCTTGGGTCCAGTCCCTTTTTCGTGACAGAATAACCAAATTTTGTTTATTCATTTATCTGTGGATGGACATTTGAATACTTTCTACCTTTAAGTTGTTGTTAACAGTAATGTTATTAATGATCATGTATAAGTTTGCTTATAGCATGTTTTCAATTTCTTGGCTATATATTTCAAAGTAGAATTATTGAACACAGTATGGTAATTTTTTCAGGAAATGTCAAATCATTTTATAAAAGCTTTGCAGTGTTCACATTTATGAAAGAAGTGGTCAATTGTTCTAATTTTTGTTCATGATTACAAACATTTCTCAGGTTTGCTTTCTCATTATAGCCTTTGTAGTGTCTGGGAAGGGGTATTGTGCTGTGATGTATGCATTGAACATCTTGTCTGGTATTTTTTTCCACCACATCTATGAACATCTTATCATTAGAAGGGAGTATACAAGATTTTTAAAAACATAGATGTATGCCTGGGTGGTATGGTTCAGTTGATGGAGCACCATCCTGTAAACCAAAGGGATCTCCAGTTTGATTCCCAGTGAGGGTACATGCCTGGGTTTCAGGCCAGGTTCCCAGTAGGGGGTGCGTGAGAGGCAACCACACAATGATGTTTCTTTCCCTCTCCTTCTCCCTCCTTCCCCCTCTCTAAAAGTAAAGAAATAAAATGTTTAAAATAATTTAGTTGTTTCTTCATTGATGAGTCATAAAGTTCTTTGTTGTGGGAGAAAGAGTCTGATCGAAAGTATAATGTGCAACCATTTTCTTCAATTCTGTGGGTGGTCTTCTGACTCTGCAAATAGCTTCTCCTGCTACCCAGAATTTTTTAATCAGGAGGACATCAGATTTACTCATGTACTTTCATTGATTTTGCCTTGGAAGAGTGATATGCTAGCAGCAGCTTCATGCATCTCAGGTCTATGTACATCATCATTGCATCATTTAATTTCCTTGATTTAATATAATTTGTTTTATGGAAACCTGATTTATGGTTTTAGACATTAAATGTTTAAGTTGTAAGTGTTTACAGGTTTAAGTAGGAGGGACACGCTGTTGTCTGTGGTATGATATCCAGAGTCAGGCATCTGGAGTCAGAAACAGGCTTGGGACACCCGTTCTGGTGTCCGGTAAATGGCATGGTTCAGGGTTATGATTAGGAGTTGGGGTTGTGCTTCATAGCATGACTTATCTTTAACCTCATTTGAAACCATCATGTTAGACTGTATCGTGACAGGTGTCCTATCATCGTGTAATCAAAAAATTTCAACACAAGTGGTAAGTGTATGGTTGGCCATTTTCACAGTGAGCGTGCATGAACATAAGCTACATTTTTGGTCCCTTAGGCTTAGTCATTTCAAAGAAGGTACAAGGGCAACTGTAAGGCAAGAAAAGATCTGTGGTGTGTATGGAGATGATGCTATGACTGATGAAGTGTGTTAGAAGTGGACTGCGAAGTTTCATGCTGGAGATTTCTCCCACAGGCAGGGAGACCAGGTGCAGTGGAGAGCCCTCAACAGCAGACGTTCACTGAGGGCAGAGCATGTCATCACAGGCGGGAGACAGGCAACACATTCAAAGTATCCTAATCAGGCTTTGAAAATCATTTGCACCAGCTCGATTATGTTAATCACTTTGACGTTTGGGCTCTACAGAAGTTAAGCTCACTGGTGGGGGACCTTCCTTGACCAGATTTCCACAAGTGCTTCTCCACTGAAACGTGAGGAAATGTTCCATTTCCATGAATATTGTGTGTGTGGGGGGGTTCAGTCTTTGCTATTTGAGAATGATGTGGAATGGGAGAGATCGTGGGCAAACAAAGGGACCACCACTCACCCCTCCCAAGGGCAGTCTTCATCCAAAGTGGGTGATGTTGCCCTTATGGTGAATTCGGGAGGCAGTCCTGAATTTCTTTTGGGCAATCCAGAATATCCAGAGTCCAAGGATGCAATGCCAGAAGGTGAGGGATCTTCAGTGTGGAAAGATGATCTGGGAAGGGGAGGTTCATTGGCACATGTTCCCTTAAAGGCAGGGGCACCTTGCCTGTCTCTGGAAAAGCAAGGTGAAATCAGGTATGTGTGTGTGAATCTAGTTTTTCTTTTCCTCTCCTGCTCCTCCAGATGCACTTGCAGAGCTGTGAGCAATGCACACCCACAGGAAGAACATGTTCATTGGCTGATGCCTTGTCCAGCTAGAGGTGTTCTTCTGACCTGACTTGGATTAATTCAGTGCCTGAAATCACGATCGAGTCATCTGTTGTGCCTTTTTTCTTGCCCTCTTAGATGTACTAAGCTTTAAGCTGAATAAATAAAATGTCTATAACCCCACAATAGATTTACAATACATAAAAGGATAATTATTAACAATACCAGTTCATTTATATGAAATATATTTCATGAAATTAAATAGTGTAAAAGAAATGGAAATAAAGTTGTTAATTAAAGGAATGTGTGGACAATACATAGTCATATAAATATACACAGTATTATTTTATACAAATCTACATATATGGTGGATTGTAAAAAATGTTCACTATACCATACATTCTTTTTTTATTTTATTTTAATCATTGTTCAAGTACAGTTTTCTCCCTTTTATTCCCATTCCAGCCCATCCACCCATCCCTCCCCACTTTCCTCCCATTACCACCCTCCCCCTAGTTTTTGACCATGTGTCCTTTAAATTAATTTCTGTAAACCGTTCCCATTTCCCAAAAAAACTCTTTCTTCTCTCCCCTCTGGTCACTGTCAGCCTGTCCTCTATTTCAGTGTCTTTCGTTATATTTTGCTTGTTTCTTTGTTTTGTTGTTTAGGTTCCTGTTAAAGGTGAGATCATATGGTATTTGACTTTCACTGCCTGGCTTACTTTGCTTAGCACAATGCTTTCCAGTTCCATCCATGCTGTTGCAAAGAATACAAACTCCTTCTTTCTTTCTGCTGCTAGAATCCCATTGTGTAAATGTACCATAGTTTTTTGATCCATTCATTTACTGATGGGCATCTAGGTTGCTTCCAACACTTGGCTATTGTAAATTGTGCTGCTATGAACATTGGGGTGCATAGGTTCTTTTGGGTTGGTGTTTCAGGGTTCTTAGGATGTAATCCTAGCAGTGGAATTGCTGGGTCAAAAGGCAGATCCATTTTTACTTTTTTGAGGAAATTCCATAGTGTTTTCTATTATATGGTTGTACCAATCTGCAATCCCACCAACAGTGCACGAGGGTCTCTTTTTCTCCACAACCTCTCCAACACTTGTTGTTTGTTGCTTTGTTTATGATGGCCATTCTGACTGGTGTGAAGTGGTATCTCATTGTGGTTTTAATTTGCATCTTTCTGATAGCTAGCGATATTCAGCATCTTTTCATGTGTCTCTGGATCCTCTGTCTGTCCTCCTTGGAGAAGTGTCTGTTCAAGTCCTTTGCCCATTTTTTAATTGGGTTGCTTGTCTTCTTAGAGTGGAGCTGTATAAGATCTTTATATATTTTGGAGATTAAGCCCTTGTCTGAGGTATCATTGGCAAATATGTTTTCCCATACAGTTGGTTCTCTTTTTATTTTAATACTGTTTTCTTTAGCTGTGCAGAAGCTTTTTATTTTGATGAGGTCCCATTTGTTTATTTTTTCCTTTATGTCCCTTGCTCCAGGGGACATGTCAGTAAAAAAGTTTCTGCTTGAAATATCTGAGATTTTCCTGCCTATGTTCTCCTCTAGGACTTTAATGGTGTCATGGTTTATATTTAAGTCTTTTATCCACCTTGAATTTATTTTTGTATAAGGTGTAAGTTGGTGCTCTAATTTCATTTTTTTGCACGTATCTGTCCAGTTCTCCCAACACCATTTGTTGAAGAGGCTATTTTTACTCCATTTTATGTTGCTGCCCCCTTTGTCAAATATCAATTGACCATAGAGACTTGGGTTTATTTCTGAGCTCTCTGTTCTGTTCCATTTGTCCATGTGCCTGTTTTTATGCCAGTACCAGGCTGTTTTGATTACAGTGGCCTTGTAGTATATTTTAGTGTCAGGTACTGCGATCCCTCCTACTTTCCTTTCTCAAAATTGTGCAGCTATTCAGGGTCGTTCATGGTTCCATATAAATTTTTAAAGTGTTTGTTCTATGTCTGTGAAATAAGCCATTGGTACTTTAATAGGTATTGCATTGAATGTGTAAATTGCTTTGGGTAGTATGGACATTTTGATGTTATTAATTCTTCCAATCCATGAACATGGTATATGTTTCCATTTGTTTGTGTCTTCCTTGATTTCTTTCCTCAGTGTTATGTAGTTTTCTGAATACAGGTCTTTTACCTCTTTAGTTAGGTCTTTGCCTAGGTATTTTATTTTTCTTTTTGCTATTTCAAATGGGATTTTTTCATGACTTCTGCTTCTGCTGTTTCATTGGTGGTGTACAGAAATGCCTTGATTTCTGGATATTGACTTTGTATCCTGCTGTTTTGCCAAATTCATTTATTAGGTCAATCAGCTTTTGGCCTGAGTCTATAGGATTTTTTAATGTACATTATCATGTCATCTGTAAACAGTGCCAGTTTTGTTTCTTCCTTTCTGATTTGGATGCCTTTTATTTCTTTTTCTTGTCTGATCGCTGTGTCTAAAACTTCCAGTACTATATTGAATAGAAGTGGTGAAAGTGGACAGCCTTGTCTTGTTCCTGATCTTAGTGAAAAAGATTTTAATTTTTGTCCATTTAATATGATGTTGGCTGTAGGTCTCTCATATATGGCCTTTATTATGTTGAGGAATATTCCCTCTATTCCCACTTTGCAGAGTGTTTTCATCATAAATGGGTGCTGTACCTTATCAACTGCTTTTTCTGCATCTATTGATATGATCATTGGTTTTTGTCTTTGCTTTTGTTTATGTGATGTATTACATTTACTGATTTGTGAATATTGTACCATCCTTGCATCCCTGGAATGAATCCCACTTGGTCATGGTGGATGATCTTTCTAATGTATTGTTGGATGTGGTTTGCCAGTATTTTGTTGAGGATTTTAGCATCAGTATTCATCAGCGATATTGGCCTGAAGTTTTCTTTCTTTGTTGGATCTTTATATGTTTTTGGAATTAGGATGATGCTGGCCTCATAAAAAGAGTTTGGGAGTCTTCCATCTTTTTGGATTTTTTGGAACAGTCTGTGAAGGATAGGGGTTAGCTGTTCCTTAAATGCTTTGTAGAATTCTCCTGTGAAACCATCTGGTTCAGGGCTTTTGTGTGTTGGGAGTTTTTTGATTACTGTTTCAATTTCTTTTGCTGTTATTGGTCTGTTCAGGTTTTCTGCTTGTTTTTCATTGAGTTTAGGAAGATTATATTTTTCTAGAAATTTGTCCATTTCACCTAGGTTTTCAAATTTCTTGGCATACAGTTTTTCATAGTAATTTCTTACAATCCTTTATATTTCTGTGGTATCAGTTGTAATCTCTCCTCTTTCATTTCTGATTGTGTTTATTAGGGTTTTCTCTCTCTTTTTTTTTTTTTCATGATGAGTCTGCTTAAAGCCTTTTCGATTTTGCTTATCTTTTCAAAGAACCAGCTCCTGGATTCATTAATCCTTAGAATTGTGTTTTAGTTTCTATGTCATTTAATTCTGCTCTGATGTTGGTTATTTCTTTCCTTCTACTTACTCAGGGCTGTGTTTGCTGTTGTTCCTCGAGTTCTTGTAGATGTAGGGTTAGGTTGTTTGTTTGAAATATTTCTATCTTTTTTAGGTATGCTGTATCACTATGAACTTCCCTCTCAGGACTGCCTTTGCTGTGTCCCATAAGTTTTGGGTTGTTGTGAATTCATTTTCATTTGTTTCCAGAAAACTTTTGATTTCTTCTCTCATTTCATTCTTGACCCATTCATTGTTTAATAGCATGCTATTTAGTCGCCATGATTTTGAGTGTTTGGGGGTTTTTTCCCCCAGCACCAAACAGGAGATGTTGTTAGAGCCTTCTCAGCAACCTATGTCTAGTTTCTTTGTAGATGAGGAGGTGATGAATGGTTGGGGTAGGCAGTGAATAGACCTTGAGAAGAAACATCATTGGAGAGAAAAGGCCTACAGGGTCTCCATGCTAAACCTGCTGCATTGGCATATTTGCTCTTCCCAGGACAGCCACACAGGTGTCAGGGTGGACACTGGACCGTCCCCTGGTTGGTTATGGGCATGCAGAGAAGCCCTGTCCCAAACAAGATTGCCCTGGGTTGGTCCATTGAAGTAGGATTCTAGACTCTGACTCTGATGTCCAACTGTCTCTGCCCAGGGCCATGGCTTCTACAGTGGGAGCCTGGCCAGACTAGGTGCAATGGTTTGTCAAGCCCCTACATTTGTCCTTGTTCTGTCTGAAGCAGGCCTTGGTGCAGGTCAATGTCCCTACTGCACAGCAACTGTGACAGGACCACCTTCTTTCTGTGAATCTGGAGTACCCAGAGCCATAGAATGCAACACCAGAAGGTGAGGGAACTGCAGCCTAGGATGACGATCTGGAAAGGGGTTGTTCATGGGCAGGAGTTTCCTAAAAGACACAAGCAACATTCCTTTCCCTGGTAAGTAAAGTGGGAATCAGGTATGTGTTTAATTCTGTTTCTTTCTGTTGCTGCAGAAACACCTGCAGAGCTCCAACACACTATACAGTCACAGGAAGGAAGGACTTAAGGGATAGCACCTTTTTCAGCTTGATGAATACCACGGGACGGCCTGGATGGCCGGGGCAGTAAATTCTTTCACATTGTTGGATGCAGTTTGCCACTATTTTGTTGAGGATTTTAGCATCTCTGTTCATCAACGGTATTGGTCTTTAATTTCCTTTCTTTATTATGTCTTCTTCTGGTTTTTTAATTAGGATCATGCTGGCTTCATAAAAAAAAATTTGGGAGTCTTCCTCTTCTTGCATTTTTTGAAATAGTCTGAGAAAGATAGGGGTTAATATTTCCTTAGTGTTTTGTAAAGTCCTGCTGTGAAACCATCCAATCCAGGGCTTTTGTGTGCCAGGAGTATTTTTATTACTGCTTTGATTTCATCAGCTGTTATTGTTTTTTTTCAAACTTTCTGCATCTTCTCATTCAGTTGGGAGCTTATATCTTTCTAAACATTTGTCAATTTCACCCTTATTTTCAAATTTCTTGGTGTATAGCTGTTTGTAGTAATTTCTTACAATCCTTTGTATCTCTGTGGTATTAGTTGTAATCTCTCCTCTTTCATTTCTGATTTTGTTTATTTGGACCCCCTTTTTTTCTTAATGAGTCTGCTTAAAGGTTTGACCATTTTATTTCTATTCTCAAAGAACCAGCTCTTGGATTTACTGATCCTTTGGAATGTTGTTGTAGTCTCTATGTCATTTAATTCTGCTCGATCTTGGTTATTCCTTTTTTCTACTCACTCTGGGCTTTGTTGTTATTACTCCAGTTCATGCAGATGCAGGTTTAGGTTGATTCATTTGGAATGTTTCTGTCTTTCATAGGTAGGCCTGTATCACTATGAACTTCCCTTTCAGGGCTGCCTTTGCTGTGTCCCATGAGTTTTGGACTATTGTGTGTTCATTTCATTTGATTCCAGAAACACTTTGATTTCTTCCCTGATCTCATTCTTAATTAATTCATTGTTTAATGGCATGCCATTCAATCTCTGTGAATTTGAGTGTTTTTGAATTCTTTCATTGAGTTTGGTTTCCAGTTTCAGGCCCTTGTGATCCAAGAAAATTCTTGATATGATTTGTGATTTCTTGAATTTCTTGAGGCTGGTTTTGTGTCCTACCAGTGGTCTACCTTTAAAACTATTTCATGTGTATTTGAAAAGAATTCGTACTTTGCTTCTTTGGGATGAAAGGTGATACATATACATATGCATATGCATATACATATACTGAATCTATTTGATCTAGGGCTTTATTCCATGTCACAATATCCTTGTTGATATTCTCTTTGGAAGATCTATCCATTGTTGACAGTTGAGTGTTAAAATCCCCTAGTATAAGTGTGTTGTTGTCTATATCCTTCTTGAAGTCCTCCAAAATTTTCCTTAATATTTGGGTGCTCCTATGGTGGGTGCATATATATTGATAATGTTTTTGTCTTCTTGATGAATTCTTTCCTTGAGTATTATGAAGTATCCTTCAGTGTCTCTTTTAAGAGTGGCTTTTGTTTTGATGTTCATTTTGTCTAATATAAGTATTGCTACCAAAGCTTTTTTCTCCTATCCATTTGCTTGGAAATATTTGTTTACAACCTTTATCTTTCAGTCTGTTTAGGGATTTTTTTTTTCCTGTGGTGGGTCTCTTGTAGGCAGAATATGTATTTCTTATCTATTTAGCTACCTTCTGTGTTTTGATTGGATTGTTGAAACCATTAACATTTAAGGTTATCATTGATAGGTACTTATTTATTTTCCCCCCTTGGTTCCTGTGTTCCTCACTCACTATTTTTTCTCCCTCTTCTTATAGCAGTCCCTTTAGCATACCTTACAGTGCTTGTTTGGTGAAGGTGCATTCTTTCAGCCTCCTTTTGTATGGGGGACTCCTTATTTTTGTCTTCCATTTTAATTGAGAGCCTCACTGGGTAGAGTGGCCTTGGTTGTAGGCCTTTGCTTTTCATTACTTGGAATAATTTTTTGTCATTCTCTCCTAGTCTGTAGTGTGTCTATTGAGAATCAGCTGCTAGCCTTATTGGAGTTCCCTTGTATGTTACTTCTGGTTTCTCCCTTGCTGATTTTAAGATTCTCTCTTTGTCTTTAAAACTTGGCATTTTAGTTATGATGTGTCTTGGAGTAGGCCTCTTTGGGTTCATCTTGATTGGGACTCTCTCTTCTTCCTGAACTTGAGTAGCTTTACCCCTCTACAAGTTTGGGAAGTTTTCTGTCATTATTTTTTCAAACAGGGTTTGTATCCCTTGCTCCTTTTATTCTCCTCCTGGTATTCCTATGACTCAAATCTTGTTGTATTTCATGTTATCTTGCAGGTCCTTTAAGCTCTCCTCATAGGTTTTGAGTCTTTTTTTATGCTCTGCTCTGCCTGTGTGTTTCTTTCTACCTTGTCTTCCAGCTCACTGATTCAGCCCTTTGCTTCATCCAGCCTGCTTGTAATACCTTCTAGTGTTTTTTTTTAATTTCAGAAATTGTATTCTTAATTTCTTTTTGGTTATTGTTTATAGTTTCTATTTCCTTTTTCAAAGTCTTATAGTTCTCACTTATTTCCTTGTAGTTGTTTGTGAATTCCTTGAACATCCTTATAACCAGTCTTTTGAATTCTATATCTGAGAGTTTTGCTTGCTTCCATTTCATTTGGCACTTTTAGTGGGCAGTCTTCCATTCCTTTTGATTGCAGTTTCTTTCTTTGTCTCCCTATTTTACGTGGCTCTTTGTTTTTGTTTCTGTGATTCCTGATGCTCTGCTTCACTAGCTGATTTTGTAGGGGGAACTTCTATGGTAGGAGTTTTATGGGATTCAGTGGTGTGATCTATTTGATCCCCTTTTCTGGATGTTCTAGGGTTTCCCTCTCTTCTATTTGTGTGATGTCTCTTGTCATACTTAGGTTTGACCTATTGGTGGTTACTTTGTTGGTGGATTATCTCCTCCAGTGGGTTTACTGGTGTTCACAGCTCCCACTTATCTTGTATGTGATCAGGGGCTGGGTGAAGTCAAAGTGGACTGAGATAACAGAGAGTATTTTATGGGATTTAAAGTACTAACAAGTAGAGAAGAGATAGGAGATCCTTTGGAGAAGTACAGTGATAACCATGATATTTTGCCCAACCAGCCACTTTTTATAAGAGATAGGAAAGAATTAAGACTCTTATTAGAGGGGAGAAATAATATGAGCTGAATCCAGAAAACAGAGCATTTGTGTGAGGTTAGATAGGAACTATGCATAATTTATGAGGGGATAAAGTTCACCAAAACAGTAATAAAGCTCAGAAAGATTGTGAAATGGGCCCAGACAAGAGATGGTGCTGTTTAATATTTACAATAATGTGAAACAAAAATTATTTACACTAATACAGGATTAACAATAATATGACAAGAAATATATGATCTGAATAAAAAGAATAGAAAGTAAAAGACCAAGAGGAGTGTGTTATTGGAATACAAGTGAGAGAAGAAAAATTAAAATACAACATGATAAAGAGAACAAAGAAAACTAGTCAAAAAATGCAATTAAACAAACAAAAGACAAATAAAAGTAAGCAGAAAGAAAAGAAATAAAAAATAATAACATAAAAGGAATAAAAATAATGGAAAAAATAATAAAAATAAAAACTAATATGCAAGTTCTTTAGAAAGCAACATGAATTTTGTCTGTTTCCCAGTTTGCCTTAGTGTTATGATTTCTCTCTGTTTCTTTCTTTGATTCTTTGTTCCTTTTACAGATGCAGGTCTTATTGTCTCAAATTTGGGGATAAAACAAAACTTCTTCTGGCTTTAAACTCACCAAAGCAGTTCTGTCAGTCTTCCTGGCTTCTGCAGGCAGAGAAGGACTGAGCTTTGCTTTTTTCCTTTCCTATGATTTTGGGAGGATGGGGTAGGTCTGGGCTGCAATATTCACAGTTGCCCAGTCTCCAGCCCAAGCCTTTTGAGCTCAGAGCGGCTTCTTCTCTCCATCTGTGCCAGACCTTTAATCCACCAAGTTGTGCCACTTGTGATGTGAACTGATTAGGAGCAACCTGTACCCTTCCCCCTCCCTCTTTGCTGCTCTGGGTTCTGCACACTCTCAAAGTCCCTTCCAGAAAGTTTAGTCCCCCTATTAAATTAAGTCTCTCTGGGACTGCTAACTTTCTGAACCCCTGCTGCCCTCCTCTGATCAGTCCTTGCAGTGCCCCTCCTCCTCTCTCTTAGCTGGCCCCACTACTGGGAGGGAGAGGCCCTTGTGATAGGGTACTCAAAAGTTGGAAAATTTTAGCTTAAGGTAAAAAGTTATAAGTCTAGCAAGTAATGTGTATGTTAAGCTTTTGTTTCAAAAACTACAGATAAGGACCATCCTGGCTCCTGGGAAAAGCAGCCAACTTCCTGGGGCACTGGCTAGAGATTACCACCTGGGGACAATTAGAGGCATCCAGGCCTTTTGTGTGACTCCCCCCACCCCCTTGGGAACAGCTAACTGCTGAGAACAGGAATGCTAAAGCTTAGCTCACCTAATCCTCCCTGAATTTCAAAGCCCTCACCAAACCTTGTTTGTCCTCCCCCACCCCCCTATTAAAGATCTGGCCAGGAAGGAGAAAGGAAGATGGTCTGTTAGGGTATGAACCTGCCATCTTCTCAGATCACCAGCCATCTGAATAAAGTGCCCATAAATGATTTGATCACTTTCCTTGCTTATTGGATTTGGTAGTGACAGGCAGCCCGAATGCCCATGTCTTTTCCAGTTATACTTGTACAGCAGGTACATGCCATTTCTTTTTTGTTTTGTTTTTGAGTGACTTTCCTTGGTTTCAGGCTGCTGTTCTCAATAAGCGCAGGTCTTTTCACAAAGGCCAACTCTCTGACCAGTCAGCGACTCTCTGGGTCAGTTAGTCAGGGCCCAACTCTTCTCCCATCTCCAGGTGTCTCCCTGCTCCACAATTTATCTGGCACTATGGAGCCAGTGACCAGACACCAAGCTGTGGAATGCCCCACACTGTGTGTCTCCCACTGTCTATTTATCCCCCTAGAAACTTTAAGCATCCAGGTATCTCCTAAGCAGGACTGGTCTCCCTGCTTTGGGAGAGGAGAGAGCTATGAAGTTAGAATCTCTGACCCTGGCCTCCTCCAAAACTCCTAGGGCAGCATGGACTGAGACCATAGCCACTGTGCCACGGTCCCAGGAGCAGGCCCCAGTGACTCTCCAGTTCCCCTTCAAAATTTTTTTACCATTCATTTTTTAATGTCCTCTGCAACCTTTGACTTCCAAACTTCATATAAGCTGGGATTCCATTTGCTGTTCACTCTGTTCTCCACAATATTGGCCAGGTATCTCACTATGGGCACGAGAAAGTTGGGTTAAGCTCCCACCTACCTCACCACCAACTTCCAACCAATTTTTGCTGTCTTCTAGGCTTACAATGAAAATTGTCACTACCAACACATTTGTCTGTTTATTAACATCCAATGCGTAGAACTCAGCAGAATATTAAGTTTCAATCCTTTCTCAATCTTATACTTTACCTTTGAACTAAGCATAAATTAAAGGCTTACACTAACACGTGACTTGTTTTATTATATTTTCCTTTGGGCACTAGCAAATATCTTCCTATAAATCATGTTGTATCATGTGTAATGGTGAAATTATTCATTTCATAATGAGAGTTTGTGTTTAGGAAGTATTGCCTGTGTTTGTAAACATTCCCAAATCTCCACGGTATGAAATAATCTGAAGCATGTTCAATCCATGCACCGTAGCTTTTAATAATGAAAAGCAGGCTGAGTTCTAGATATGTTTGCCTCCGAAACTTAAACAAATCCCTGACTTCAAGTAATTTGATAACAGTTAATTCCCGTGTCTGCATTTCTAAAGTGTTTATCTGTGTGATATAGAACACAGCTCAATATGGTGAATAAAGGCTTTCTTCTACAAAAATATCAATATATATCATGCTATTTTCAGTTATAATACTGCAATACAGGTTGTTTATTCATCACTCTGTGGAAAACTATTCTTAATTTTCTGGTTTGCCTTAAAAAAAAAACAGTTTACTTAGGTTTACAACAACATTTTTAGTCACTTGAAGGTAACCCTGTCTTACTTCAAGAGACCACAATTTCTAAGTTTCTCACTACTCTACAATGAACAACCTTAACACACAAGTCTAAAAAATCATCAGAGCAAAGTTGAACAATTATCAACATGCCACATGTTGTTTCTTTCATGATATTCTTCTCAATGTTAACTTCAATGTATTGAACCATAAGGCTATAGGTAACTGCAGTTGCAATAACACTTATAGAAATAACAATACAGAGTGTAATACAGGAGTTAATTTTTTGCTGTCTTCTAAAGCGTACAATGAAAATTGTCACTATCAACACCATTGTCTGTCTATTATTATCCAATGCATAGAATTCAGCAGAATTTTGACTTGCAATCATTTCTCAATCTAATATTCTACCTTTTATGAGCATAAGCAAAGACCTTAAACATATAAATATATAATATATATACATATCACTTGTTTTACCATATTTTACTTTGTATACTATCAAATATCTTCTTGTAAGACATATTTCAACATCTGTAAAGGTAAAATTATTCATTTCATAATGAGGAGAGATTTTTTTTAGGAATTATAGCCTCTGGCACTAAGCATTCCTGAATTTCCCTTAATATGAGATAATCTTATATACATTGAAACACTGCACTGAAGTTGTCATGGAGTAAAAAGGGGGATGAGATTGTTTGGTTGACTCTTCTAGACATATTTATTTCCTAACTGAAAACACATCATTTTTCCAAGTATTTCATACAGTTAATTCTCATTTCTTCATTTCCAATGCCTTTCCCTGTGTGAAACAATACAATGGTGAACATGGTAAACAAAAGGATCTTTATATACTTATCAACATATATCATGTCATTTTCAGTTATACTGTTATTACACAGTTTGTTCTTTCCTAGTTGTGTAGAGAACTTTTCATAACTTACTTGTTCTTCTTGAAAACCAGAGTTTACCACACCATAGTTAATGACTTTAAACTAAACTAATCTTAACTTCAAAATGTTCAAGAATTTCTAAGCTTCCAGTTGCTCCAAACTAACAAGTTTAACACATAAGTCTAGATAATCATCAGCTCAAACTTGACAGTTATGAATGTGCTTGTTGTTTCTATCATGATATAGTTCCCAATATGAATTTCAATGCCAACTGAACTGTATGCCAATGTACAACAGCAATTCCGATGACTGTAATAGAAATAACAGTACACAAAATATAACAAAGGAGTTAATTTTAGCTGTCTTCTAAATCTTACAATTAAAACTGTCTCTGCCAACAGCATTCTCTGTCTAATAACATTCCAATGTGTAGAACGCTCCAGAATTTAAGCTAGCAGTCCTTTCTCAGTCTTATAGTCTACCTTAGAACTAAGCATAAATTAAAGACTTAATCAAACATATGATTTGTTTTATCTTATTTTACTTTGGACATTATCAAATATCTTCCTATAAAACATGTTGTATCACCTGTAAAGGCTAAGTTATTTATTTCATAACGACCTTGTTTTTAGGAATTATTTTCTATGTTAGTAAGCATTCCCAAATCTCCCATGATATAAAAATAAACTGATTTGTGTTCAAACACTGCACTGTAGCATTCAGGGAATGAAATGCTGGCTGATATTGTGTAGTACATTGTTCTAAATATGTTAGCCTCTGAAGCTCAATCAACTTCTGCATAGTAAGTAATTTTATAGAGTGAATTCTCTTTTCCTCCTCTCCAGTGCATTTTCTTTTGGGAATCAACATATTGCTGAATGCAGTGAACAAAAGGATGTTTTATAAAATTATCATTCTATTCAGGCCATTTTCAGTTATAACTGTATAACACAGGTTGTTGTTACATAGCTCTGTAGATAAGTATATATAACTTACATGTTTGCCATGAAAAATAGAGTTCACCTAGGTTTACAACACCATACTTAATGACTTCCAGCTAAAACTACTTTACTTAAAAAGAGACAATAATTTCTTAGTTAATCAATACTCTATGACTAACAACTTTAACACACAAGTCCAGAAGCTATTTGAGCAAACTTGAACAATTATCAATGTGCAACTTGTGTTTTTCTCCACTGATATACTTCCCCATATTAACTTCAATGTCAATAGAACCATATGGCTAAGTATATACTGCAATTCTGATACCATTAATTAAAATAAAAGAACACAAATTGCAACACCATAGTTAATTTTAGCTGTCACGTGAAGCTTAAAATGAAAACTGTCACAGCCAACACCATTGTCCATTAACATCCAATGCATGGAACTCGATAGTATGTTTTTAATATATTTTATTGATTATGCTATGACCGTTGTTCCAATTTTTCTCCCCTTTAGTCCCCTTTGTCCTGTACCCCCCCTCCAACCATCATTTCCCCATGTTAGTTCATGTCCATGGGTCATATATGTAAGTTCTTTGGCTTCTCCATTTTCTATACTACTCTTAACCTCTTCCTATTTTGTACCTACATTTTATACTTCTTATTTTCTGTACCTTTTTCCTCATTCTACCCCTACCCATCCCCACTGATAATCCTCCTTGTGATCTCTATTTCTGTAAATTTATCCCTGTTCTAGTTATTTTCTTAGTTCATATTTGCTTTTGTTTTTGTTTTCTTTTTAGGTTTGGTTGTTGAAAGTTGTGTTTGTTGTCATTTTACTGTTTGTACTTTTTATCTTCTTTTTCTTAGATGAATCCCTTTATCATTTCATAGAGTAAAGGTTTGGTGATGATGAGCTCCTTTAATGTCACCTTTTCTGGGAAGCACTTTTCTTCCCTTCCATTCTAGATAATAGCTTTGCTGGGTAAAGTAATCTTGGATCTAAGGCCTTGTTTTACATAACTTTAAATATTTCTTTCTAGCCCCTTCTTGCCTGCAAGGTGTCTTTTGAGAAATCAGCTGATAGTCCAAAGGGAACTCCTTTGTAGGTAACTGTCTCCTTTTCTTTTGCTGCTTTTAAGATTTTCTCATCTTTAATCTTGGGTAATGTAATTATGATGTGCCTTCATGTGTGCTTCCTTGGGTCCAAACTTTTTGGGACATCTGTGCTTCCTGCATTTCCTTGAAGTCTATTTCTTTTGACAGATTAGGAAAATTTTCCTTCATTACGTTTTCATATAAGTTTTCAATTTCTTGCTCTTCCTCTTCTCCTTCTGGCATCCCTGTGATTTGGATGTTGGAATGTTTAAAGTTGTCCCAGAGGTTCCGAAGCCTCTCCTCATTTTTTTGAATTCTTGTTTCTTCATTCTGTTCCAGTTGGATGTTTATTTCTTCCTTTTGTTCCAGATTGTTGATTTGAGTCTTGGTTTCCTTCCCTTCACTGTTGGTTCCCTATATATTTTGCCTTATTTCAGTTGGGCAACCTTCATTTGTTCCTTCATTTTGTGACTGAGCTCAATCAGTTCTGTGAGCATCCTGGTTACCAGTGTTTTGAACTCTGCATTTGATAGGTTGGCTATCTCTTCATTGTTTTGTTCTATTCTCTCTGGGACTTTGATAGATCTTTCATTTGGGCCATATTTTTTTTTGTCTTGGCTGTTACATATTAAGGGACAGAGGCTTAAATATTCACCAAGGTGGAGCAACCCACATCACTGCATTGTGACCCATTATGTGGGGAATGTGTCTGAGAGGGAATGATGCCACTTGCTTTACTCTCAGCCAGCTTTCATTCCCTTCCTCTGCTACCCACCTGCAAATTGTGCCTTTCTGGTGCTGATTCCTTGGTGGGTTGTCATGGACCATGGCTCATAGGGTCCATGGCATTGTAGCTGAGACAAAAGAAATTCACATAGTAGTCACATGGACTGCCAAATCCTGTGGAGAAAAAGGGCCAGTGGCTTCCCTTTCAAGAGGAGAAAAAAACCCAGCCCCAGCCCCAGCCCCAGCCCCAGCCCTTACCTTGATTAGCTTTTATTGTTTTTCTGGGCACATTACATGACAGTCTTCATTTACTATGCACAGGTTCACTTTAGGTGGTTGCCTTTTACAGAAAACAAAGGAGAGGATGCTACTAATCACATCACAGAAGAAGGATATTTGCAAATGAAAAGGGAAAAGTGACTGAACCAGTTACACTCATCCTTGGAAGGTTTAGTATGGATTTTAGGAAGTTACTTTGCAGTAAATGTTTGCTGCCTCAATTTAGGGTGAGGGAGTTTTAGCAAAAGCAAGTCTCATAGAAGTCTAGGTACAGTGCAGGCTTGATTGCCCATGGGAGAACCTATCTGTGGGCATGGGTCCTGTGCACCTCTGAGTGGGAGCTGGGCCCATGCCATGCAGAACGGTCTCCTATAGTGGGTGGTTTTATGTACCTTTTAGGACTCTGTGGGTCTCTTTAGGGAACTCTCCTGTGAGGCTGGGAGTTTCTTCTGCACCTCAAGCCCCACAGGTTTTTACAGCCAGAGGTCCTGAGGCTTTATTTACCTACATTGGAACCCTGGTTCGCACAGTCTGTATTGCTCCCCAGTTTTTCCTCCCGGTTTATTTGCATGAAAATGTGGAATCACAGGTCTGCCAGCTGCTGCCTCACCCATGCTGCCAGCCACCCCCTTTCCTGCTCTAGTCTTCCAGCTGCTGTCTTGCCACAAGTCCTCTCCACCTCTCCTACTGGTCTGGATGAATGTTTCTTCTTTAACTCCTTGGTGTTGGGCTTCCATACAGTTTTATTTCCTGGTACTTCTGGTTGTATTTTTGTTTGTTTGTTTGAAATTTGTTGTTATCCTTCTTTTGGTTGTGAAAGGAGGGAAAGTTTATCTCCCTCCATCTTAGGAAAGATGCCTCCATCTTAGCTGGAATTCTGTTATTACTATTTATATTTTTCTTAGCATTTTTTCCCAGTCTTCAGATGAGAGTGAGTGGGAGAGTGAGAAGGCACTGAAGTGAAAAGCCACTGCATAAAATGTTACAGACCAAATACAAGGAAGTCAACCATTATCAGTCTTCAGTGTCCCTTTAGCTTTCTAGACCAGGGAAACTCATTGCCAATCATCAAAAACAGGTCCCAACTTTTTCTGGCATTTCCCCTCCTCAGAGATGCAATAGGAGTACCAGCCCAGGCCCAAAATAGACTTTAAAACAAAGACAGCAACAGAAGACAAAGGTATGACATAATGATAAAGGTATTAATCCAGCAAGAGCACCCACCATCAGGACACCTAAATACATACAGCAAATACTAAGGGACATAAAGGGAGAGATCAACAGTAATATAATAATAGTAGGGGGCTTAAACACCCTACTTACATCAATGAATAGATTACCCAGACAAAATCAACAAGGAAATATTGGCCTTTAGTGATATATTATGCTAATGGATGTAATAGATATATACTGAATATTCCATCCAAAAAGTACAATATACATTTTTTTTCAAGTGCACATGAACATTCTCCATGATAAAACAAATGTTAGGTCACCAAACAAAATCATATCAACTATCTTTTTCAACCACAATTGTATGAAGTAGGAAACAATTACAAGAGAAAAACTGAAAAAAAAATACATATGGAGCCTAAACAACATGCTACTAAACAACCAACTGGTCAATGAAGAAATAAAAATTACCTTGAGACAAATAAAAATGGAAATAATGTTACAAAATCAACGGGGTGCAGTCAAAACCATTTTATGGGGTAAGTTCATAACAATACAGACCTACTACTAGAAACAAGATAAACCTCAAATAATCTAATATTATATGTAAAGGAACTAGAAAAAGAAAAACAAACAAAATCCAAGGGTAGAGACCAAAGATCATGGAGGAATAAGTAGAAGCTATACTAACCATATTCTAGGACCAAACTAGAATTACACCTAAATTATAAAAAAATCATACTGAATAACCAACTGAACACCAGCTGGAGAGAAACCCTATAACCATGGACAGATGGAAGAAGTCACATCACCACAACATGACTGGTAAGGAGTTGGTGGAAGCATAAGGGGTTTGGCTGAGCTGTCATGGGTGGCAGCTGAAGTCCTGGAGGGACATTTTAGCAACCAGGGGGTTCCCTCTGAGAAGTGTGGAGTCTGAACTCCAATCTGGTCTCCCCAGCTTACAGCACCAGAAAAAGAAAGAAAACCAAATAACATTGCTGTGAAAAGCAGCAGGGTTTCTGTCTGCCAAAGAGAGATGGCTGGAGACACAGAGAGCCTCTTAAAGAGCCAACACATAAAATTCTGTTGGCAGCCACTTACCCTGTGCTGCAGTAGAGAAAGGGAAGAATGGGATAGAGCCACTTGAAGAGAGTCTGGGGCTGGTGCCTCTTGGGAGAGAGTTGAAGGAATAACCATCAGGATCCCTGTGCTGGGTTATTCCTCATACTGAAGAAACCACCTTTCTCAGGAAGAGCAATCCCCTCCAAGTGGTCTCAGCTCCAAGGGAAGCAGTAGCCTCTCCCAGAGGAATTACTCTGTCTCACCTTTTGGTGCGTGAGCCCTGCTTCTGAGGAGTATAGCTGGGAGACTTTCACTTTTTAACCCTACAGAAAGCCTGTGGGAAGAGGTGGATTACTGGGAGACCTGAGGCTTCAGCTAATGAAATCCTGGGTCAGGTGCTGGTAAAATCCATCCCTTGTGCACAGCCTGGTTCTTCCTGTATACACTCAGGCCCAGCAGAGGGAGCTACGAATTTTGGATCACTGATAACTTCAAACAGGTTGCCCAGGGTCAGTCACAGGCAGGGTATGACTTAGACATGACCCAGAGTCTTGCATATTTACCTAATACATAGAAACAAATAAAAAGAACAGTTGAAATGGGAAGAAGAAACAATACCAAATGAAGAACAAAACTATTCTCTAAAAGAACTAGATGAAATGGAAGAAGCAATCCATCAGGTAGAGAGTTTAAAGTACTGATTACAAGATTACTCAACAACATGAAAAAAATAGAAACCATAAAAATGGAGCAGTCAGAAATAAAGAATGCAATATCTGAAATAAGTAATACACTGGAAGGAATAAACAGTAGGTTAGATGAAGCAGAGGATTGGATCAGTTATTTGGAAGACAAGGTAGAAAAACACAACCAGGAAGAGCAGCAAAATGAAAAAAAGAATGTTAAAATGACAGCTTAAGAAACATTTTGGAAAACATGAAGTGCAACAACATCCACCTCATGGGAATACCAGAAAGAGAAGAGAGTGAGCAAGGGATCAAGAACATATTTGAAAAAAATAATGACTGAAACCTTTCCTAATCAGATGAAATAAAAAAATGTACAAGTCCAGAAAGCTCAGAGAATCCTAAACAATTTGGATACAAAGAGGCCTATGGTGTGACACATCGTAATCAAAATGCCAAGGCTTAAGGACAAGGAGAGAATTCTAAAAGCTGTAAGAGAAAAACATGTAGTTACATACACGAGAGCACCAATTAGATTGCCATATAATTTCTCAACAGAAACATTTCAGGCCAGAGGGGAGTAGCATGACATATTCAAGGTGATTAAAAGCAAGGATCCACAACCATAGCTAGTGTACTCAGTAATGATATCACTCAAAATTGAAGGAGAAATAAAGAGATTCCCAGACAAGGAAAACCTAAAGGAGTTTGTTAACACCAAACCAGTATAACATAAGAATGTTAAAGGGTAGTAAAAAATTGATCTGCCTTTTGACCCAGCATTGCTAGGATTATATCCTAAGAACCCTGAAACACCAGTCCAAAAGAACCTATGCACCCCAAAGTTCATAGCAGCACAATTTACAATAGCCAAGTGTTGGAAGCCACATAGGTGCCCATCAGTAAATGAATGGATCAAAAAACTGTGGTACATTTACACAATGGAATTCTATGCAGCAGAAAGAAAAAAGGTCCTACCCTTGGTGACAGCATGGATGGAACTGGAAAGCATTATGCTAAGTGAAATAAGCCAGACAGTGAAAGACAAATACCATATGATCTCACCTTTAACAGGAACCTAATCAACAAGACAAACAAACAAACAAGCAAAATATAACCTAAGACACTGAAATAGAGAACAGACTAACAGTGACCAGAGGAGAGAGGGGAGGGAATTTCAGGGAAAAAGGGGAAGGGTATACAGGGACAAGTATAAAGGACACATGGACAAAAACTTGGGGGTTGGAAATGGGAGGGAGGTGGGGGGGATGGAAGAGTGGGCTGGGAAGGGAACAAAGGACAAAAAACTGTATTTAAAAAATGATTAAAATAAAATTAAAAAATAAAAATAAAAAAGAATGTTAAGGGGGAAGAATAAGAATGAGAATGAGAAGAAGGAGGAGGAGGTGGGGGGGATAGGAGGAGGAGGAGGAAGAGGAGAATCTAAAAAATGAAATGGCACCAAAAACATATCTATCAATAATCACCTTAAATGTAAATGGCTTAAATGCTCCAAACAAAAGAAAAATTGTAGTGGAATTGATAAGAAAACCAGACCTATATATATGTTACCTTCAAGAGACTAGCCTCAGATCAAATGATACACACAGACTAATAGTAAAGGGTTGGAAAAAAATATTTCATGCGAATAGCAAAGAAAAAAGATGGAGTAACAATACTTATACCAACAAAATAGTTTTTAAAATCAAGGCTATAGTAAAGGCAAATAAGGACCCTACGTCATGATAAAGGGAACAGGGAACAATACAACAAGGATAAAACCTTAGTAAACATTTACCCACCCAACATAGGAGCACCTAAATAATTAAAGCAAATCTCGGTGGACATAAAGACAGAGATAAACAGAAATACAGTCATAGGAGGAAATTTTAATGCACCTTTGACTTCGATGGATAGATCTTCCAGGTAGTAAATCAACAAGGAGATAGCAGTTTTGAACAACACACTAGATCAAATGTATTTGATATCTTCAGAGCACTTCACTCCAAAGTAGCAGAATACACATACTTTTCAAGGGCACATGGAATGTTTTCTAAGATAGACCATATGTTAGGAAACAAAACAAGTCTCAATAAATTTATGAAGATTGAAATCATATCCAACATCTCTGACCATAATATGATGAAACTTGAAATCAGTCATAAGAAATTCACTGAAAAAAAAACCCACAAAGACCTGCAAGTTAAATAACATGCTATTAAACAATGAATAAGCAAGGAGGTTAGGGAATTAATCAAAAGATACCTTTAAAAATAAAATGAGAACATAATCTAAAATATATGGAACACTAGGAAAGCATCCCTAAGGGGGAAACTCATAGCATTACAGGCATATCTAAAACAAACAAACAAACAAACAAACAAAAACTCATGACAAAGTTCAAATAAAAAATCTAACTTTACACTTAAAGAAACTTGAAAAAGAAAAACAAATAAAACCCAAAGTGAACAGAAGGAAGACAATAATAAAGATCAGAGGAAAAATAAATGAAATAGTGTCTAAAAATATTATACAAAATATCAATGAATCCAAGAACTTGTTTAAAATGTTAAACAAAATTGACAAACTTTTATCCAGACTTATCAAGTAGAAAGGAGGAAAAGTCAAAGATGGCAGCTATGTAGGTGGAAACTGAGCCCATTTGCTTGTGCACCCAACTGGAACACTTAGCTGATCTGAAAAACAAAGTGAACAACCAACAGAATCATAGCTGATATGAAGTTTGGAATCCAAAATGTGCAGAGGATGCTTTGAAAGGGGCTGTAAGAAGGTTTTATAGGCCAATGGGAAAGTCTGCTAGAGATGGCGGCTGCTGCAGATTCATTGGAGGAGAGCCAGGTCAGTGATAACAGCCTAGCAGCTCCCTCCCCTCCCAAGATAGGGAAGTCTTAGACCCATGCCAAGAGAGATCTGGAGGCATAAAGTCAGTTATTCTTATTATTTCTCCTCCATCTATCCTTGCATAAACACTCTTCTTTCTTAAGTCAGCTCACATTCTTTTTCCCCTCTAATAAGAGTCCTGTCACCTTTCCACCTTTTATAAACAGTTTCTAGTTGGGTGCACTAACGTAGTTATTGCTGCACTACTTCAAAGGAAATCCTATTTCTTCACTATTTGTACTTTAAATCCCATACAATACTCTTCTGCTGTCTTACTCCATTTCACCTTTCACCCTGTTCCTCATCAGTTGAATGAGAAATATTACTTCATTGTTTTTTTTTCTCTCTCTCTTTTAACTTCTCTCAACCTGAGCTTTATTTTTTACTCTTATTGGGTAGCTTTCCCCATCCTCTCAAAATCACTTTTCTTTACTGTAGACATCTCATATTTACTTTCATTCTTCTAAAATATTCATATTCCTGTTCCACCTGTGTTACCCTTCTTTCGTCTGTTGTTTCTGTAGACTTCACTGTAGTTTTTCTGTAACTTTGTTCCTACTGGTCCAGTACTTTTCAACTTTACTTCGAATCTCATGTATACATAACCCTTTTCATATCCCATTGTTCCCATTGTCCTTTTGTTTTTTATCTACAATATAAATTTTGTCCTCTCCCTTTCTTTACCTCTTCACCTATTCAACTCTTACTAATTATCTTCCATCTTACCACACAGTAACATTTTCCCCTCCCTTAGTCATCTTATGTTCCCTTTGATATACCTCATAATATCTGCAATCTCTTTTCATCTTTATTAATCTTAGTTCAATAGCAATTGAAATTGCTGATGTGGTCAAGGGAATTCTTTTTGTTAGCATAGGTTTGGTTATCTGCTAATACTGCTTTGTTAAACAATTCCTGTACAATACCATACAAGATAAGGTAGGAATTGAGACTACCAGTAAGCCTGCTGGAAGGGAGAACCTACCAACAAAGAAGCCACCAACAGGTAAAGCCCAAGTACAACAAGAGAGCCCACACAAATGAAAGAAAGGGCAACCCTAGAGCATCCAGATAAGGAGATCAAAGAGACTGCATCACTGGGTCCCTCAGAACCCATACTAGATAAATTTATCCAACAAAAACAACTGGCAAACCAGAGAGTCCAGAATTGCAGGAACAACAACAACAACAAAGAGTCACCTACAATGAGGAGACAAAAAAAGAACATGCAATCAAAAGGGATGGAAGAATCCTCAGTAAAAGAGCAAAATGAAATGAAGGCAAGCAAACTATCTGAAATATAGTTCAAAAGACTAGTTATAAAGATGCTCAAAGAACTCAATGAACACTACAAGGAACTGAGTGGAAACTACAATGGCATGAAAAAAGGAAATAGAAACTGTAAACAAGAACCAGAAGAAATGAATAAAATTCCTGAAATAAGAAAAATACACTTGAAGGAATTACAAGCAGCTGGGATAAAGTACAGGACCAAGTTAGTGATCTGGAAGACAGGGTAGAAAGAAATACTGAGGTAGAGGACCAGCACAAAAAAAAAATAAAAGCATATGAAGATAGTGTAAGGGAACTACAGGACAACATGAAACACAACAGCATTCGAATCATAGAAATACCAGGAGGAGAAGAAAACAAAAATGGAGAGAAATCCTGTTTGAAAACATAATGACAGACAACCTCCTGAACCTAGAGAGGAGAAATTTATGCAAGTTCAGGAAGCACAGATGAAACCCAAAGAGGCCTACTTCAAGACACATCACAAGTAAAATGTCAAATTTGGAACACAAAGGCAGAACCTTAAAGGTACCAAAGAAACAGAAAGTAACATGCAAGGGAGTTCTAATAAGGCTAGCAGCTTATTTCTCAAAAGAAACATTACAAGCCAAAAGGGACCTGCAATAAATATTCCATGTAATGAAAAATGAAGGCCTGCAACCCAGACTACTGTAACCAGCAAGGCTATCAGTTAAAATGGAGGGTGAAATAGGGAGTTTTCCAGAAAGGAATGTTACAAGATATACTTCCACCAAACTAGCATTGGGAGACATGCTAAAAGGACTGCTTTAAGAAAATGAAGGAAAAGAGTAAGAGAGAGAGAAACTAGTATGGGAAGGGGAAAAATGATAATGAATTAGTTCCTATCCATAATTAACTTAAAAGTAAATGGATTAAATGTTCTAATCAAAAGACATAGGGTGGATGAATAGATAAGAAAACACGACCCACACAATGCTGCCTACAAGACATCCACCTCAGAACAAAAGACCTACACAGATGGAAAACAAAGTGTTGAAAAGAAATTCCAAACAAAGGGACAGGAGAACAACTTCCATAGGAATATTTATATCACAAAAATAGATTTCAAAACAAAGGCCATAAAAAGAGACACGGAGGGACACTTCATAAATTCAAGGAAAGAATCCAACAAAAAGACACAAACAGTGCAAATATATACGTACCTGTAGGGAGCCAGTTTGTTTTGGTCTGGCAAATGCGACTCAGCTCTGTATGGAAAACCTACAGAAGTGAGGTGGTGGGCAGGAATCAGACCCCCAGACCAGGTTTTCCCATGGGAATCAGGCCTAGAAAATGCATACAGACTGTTATGGCTTGCTCTTGCTATAACTCCCTCACCCTAGTCTGAAATAGTAGATATTTATTGTCTATCTTTAAGGTAATTTCCAAAGCCTGTGTGAATTTTCCCAAGGACAGAGCTAATCAGCTTGCTGTCTTTCCCTTCCACATTTGTTATTTTTATTTCCTTGATTTTACCTACAATGTAGACAACAATATTCTATATAATAGATAATAAATCCTTCTTTGATGTAAGACCCGAGAAAAATGATAAAAGCCTGTCCAGGCAAGGGTCAAGGCACTCTCCCCTTGAAAGAGTGGCCAAGGTGCTCTCCACTTGAGAGAAGCGGCCATAGGACTCTTATCTTAAGAGAGTACCATACCGTCCCTTTTACTCCACAGGATTGCTGTAGCCTGTGCATTTGTTTTCATCTTCAGTCACAACACATGGACTCTGAATGCTAGAGTCTGCCACATGCACCCAACACAAGAGCACCTAAATATATAATGAGAATCTTGGAGGACTTCAAGAGAGATATTGACAGAAATACAATTATAGAAGGTGATTTTAATACCCCACTGTCAAAAATAGATCTACCAAACAAAATATCAGCAAGGCTATAGCATCACTGAACAACATCCTAGATCAAATGGACTTAACTGATACAAAATACACTTAAAGAACAAAATACACTTTCTTTTAAATGCACATGGAACATTTTAAAAGACTGCATGATAAGACACAAAACAAGCCTCAACAAATTCAAGAAAAAATGAAATCATATCAAGCATTTTTGTGGACCAAGAGGGCCTGAAATTAGAAGCCAACATCAAAAAGAAAACTCAAAAACCACTCAAATTCATTGAGACTGAATAGCATGCTATTAAACAATACATGGGTTAATAATGAAATCAAGAAAGAAATCAAACGATTCTTAGAAACAATGAAAATGAACCCACAACAGCCTAAAAGCTATGGGAGACACTGAAGGCAGTCTTGAGATGGAAGTTCATTGCAATACAGGCATACCTAAAAAAAGATAGAAAGATTTTAAATACACAACCTAACATTACGTCCATGAGAACTGGAGGAACAAAAGCAAAGCCCAAGTGAGCAGAAGGAAGGAAATAACGAAGATCAGACTAGAATTAAATAGCATAGACTAAAAGAATAATTCAAAGGATCAATAAATCTAAGAACTGGTTCTTTGAAAAAAATAAATAAAACAAATATGTCTTTTACCAGACACATACAAAAAAGGGGGAGAGAGGATCCATATAAGTAAAATCAGAAATGAAAGAGGAGAGATTACCACTGATACCACAGAGACAAAAAGAATGTAAGAAATTACTATGAACAGCACTATGCCAATAAATTTATAGTTTGGTGAAATGGACAGATATATAGGAAAATATAATCTGAAATGAATCAAGAATAAAAGATAGCCTGAACAGACTGATAACAGGTAATGACATTAAAGCAGTGTTCACAAAAGTCACAGCACACAACATCCCTGGACTGGATGGTTTCACAGGAGAATTTTATAAAACACTTAAGGAAGAGCTAACCCATATACTTCTCAGACTATTTCAAAGGTGCAAAAAGAGGAACGACTCTTAAATATTTTTATGAGGTCAGCATCATCGTAATACCAAAATCAGCTAAAGGCACAACAAAGAAAGAAAACTACAGACCAATATCTGTGATGAACATAGACACTAAAATCCTCAGTAAAATATTGGCAAACCACATCCACTAATACATTAAATAGGCCATACATCATGGTGAAGTGGGATTCATACCAGGAATGCAAATAGGTTGCAATATTTGCAAATCAATAAATGTAATATATCACATAAACAAAGGAAAGAAAAATATAAATGATAATATCAATAAATATGGAAAAGCATTTGATAAAGTAGACTACACATTTATGATAAAAACACTAAAAAAAGTGTGAGTAGAAGGAGCATATCTCAACGTTAACAAAGGCCATACACAAGAAACCTATAGCCAACATCATCTTCAACTTGAAAAAATTTAAACCTTTCCCATGAAGATCAGGAACAAGACAGGGATGTCTGCTTTCACCACTTCTATTAGTATTGGAAGTCCTAGCCACAGCAACCAGACAAGAAAAAGAAATAAAAAATCATCCAAACTAGAAAGGAAAAAGTAAAACTGTCACTGTTTGCAGATGACAAGATAGTGTACATAGAACTCCACCACGAAACTACTGGACCTAATAAGTGAATTTGGCAAAACTACAGGATTCAAAGACAATATTCAAAATCAAAGGCATGTTTCTACACCAACAATGAAATATCAGAAACAGAAATCAGGGGGGAAATTTCATTTGCTAGAGCAACAAGAAAAATAAAGGACATAGGAATAAACCTAAGCAAGGAAGGAAAATATCTGAACTCAGAAAAGTACACAATATTAAAGAAAGAAATTAAGGAAGACACAAATAAATGGAAGCATGTACCATGTTAATGGATTGGAAGAATTAACATCATCAAAATGTCCATACTACCTAAAGCAATTTATAGATTCAATGAATCCCTATTAAAGTACCAAGGGTAGACTCCAAAGATATAGAACAAACATTTAGAAAATTTATATGGAACCATAAACAACTATGAATAGCTACAGCCATTTTGAAAAAGAAGAACAAAGTAGGAGGGCTCACAATACCTGATATGAAAATGCATTACAAGGCCACTGTAATCAAAACAGCCTAGTACTGATGTAAGAACAGACACACAGACCAATGGGACAGAATAGAGAGCCCAATAATAAACCAAAGGCTCTATGGCCAATTAATATTTGACAAAGGGGGCAGAAGCATAAAATTGAGTAAAAATAGCCTCTTCAACAAATGGTGTTGTGAGATCTGGACAGCCAAATGCAAAAAAATGAAACTTGATCAACAACTTACAGCATTCACAAAAATAAATTCAAGGTGGATAAAAGACTTAAATATAAGTTGTGACAGCATGAAAGTCCTATAGGAGAACATAGGCAGGAAAATCTCAGATATTCCACACAGCAATATTTTCACTGATGTGTCCCCTAGAGCAAAAGACATAAAGGAAAGAATAAACAAATGAGATCTCATCAAAATAAAAAGCTTCTGCATGGCTAAAGAAAACAGCATTAAAATTAAAAGAGAACCAACTGTATGGGAAAACATATTTTTCAATGACACCTTGGACAAGGGTTTGATGTACAAAATAAATAAATAATTCACATGACTCCAATCTAGAAAGACAAACAATCCAATTAAAAAATTGGCAAAGTACTTCAACAGAAACTTCTCCAAGGACAATGTATGAAGGGTCCAGAGACACATGAAAAGAGGCTCAGCATCGCTAGCCATCAGGGAGATACAAATTAAAACCTCAATGATATACCACTTCACACTGGTGAAAATGGCCATCATAAACAAATCAACTAACAAGTTTTGGAGAGGATTTGGAGAAGAGGGAACCCTGGTGCACTGTTGGTGGGATTGCAGACTGATGCAGCCACTGTGGAAAACAGTATTGAATTTCCTCACAAAACTAAAATTGTAACTGCCTTTTTACCCAGCAATTCCACTGCTGGGATTATATCCTAAGAGTCCTGAAACACCAATTCAAAAGAACCTACGCACCCCAATGTTCACAGCAGCACAATTTACAATAGCTAAGTGCTGGAAGCAACCTAAATGCCCATCAGTAAATGAATGGATCAGAAAACCATGATACATTTACACAATAGAATACTACACAGCAGGAAGAAAGAAGAAACTCCTACCCTTTGCAAGAGCATGGATGGAACCAGAGAGCATTATGCTAAGTGAAATAAGCCAGGCAGTGAAGGACAAATATCATATGATCTCACCTGTATGAGGAACCTAATAAACAAAACAAACAAGCAAGCAAAAGATATCCAGAGACATTGAAATAAAGAACTGTCAGTAACCAGAGGAAAAGTTGGAGGGGATAATGGGGGGAAAAGAAGGAAGGGTTTTCAGGAACAGCCATAAAGGACACATGGACACAACCAAAGTAGGATGGAATTAAGGGGTGAGGAGGGGATGGCTGGTGTGGGAGCAGAGTGGTGGCGCTGGGGGGGTGGGGGAGACAGACAACTGTACTTGAACAGCAATTAGATAGATAGATAGATAGATAGATAGATAGATAGATAGATAGATAGCAATGACCTGAACAGATACTTCTCTGAAAAGGACATACAGATGTCCCAAAGACATATGAAATGATGTTCAGCATCACTGGCCATCAGAGAGGTGCAAATTAAAACCACAATGAGATAGTACTTCACACCTCTGAGAATGGCCATCATAACCTTATCAACAAACAACAAGTGTTGGAGAGAATGTGGAGGAAATGGAATCCTAATGCACTATTGGGATTGTGGACTGGTACAACCACTATGGAAAACAGTATGGAATTTTCTCAGAAAACTAAAAATGGATCTACCTTTTGACCCAGCAATTCCATAGCTAGGATTACATCTAAGGATCTTGAAACACCAATCCAAAAGAACCTATGCACTCTAATGTTCATAGCATCACAATTTACAATAGCTAAGTGCTCGAAGCAACCTAGGTGCCCACCAGTAAATGAATGGATCAAAAAACTATGGTACATTTACACAATAGAATTCAATGCAGCAGAAAGAAAGAAGGAGCTCCTACCTTTTGTGACAGTATGGATGGAATTGGAGAGCATTATGCTAAGTAAAATAAGCCAGGAAGTGAAAGACAAATAGCATATGATCTCATCTATAAATGGAACCTAATCAACAAACAAGCAAGTAAAGTATAACCAGAGACTTTGAAATAAAAAACAAACAGTAATCAGATGGGAAGAGGGATAATGGGGTAAAATAGGGGAAGGGTCATCAAGGAACATGTATAAAGGTTCTGTGGACAAAGCTAAAGAGGGGAAGAATTGAGGACTGGAGGTGGTTGTGTGACACAAGAGAAAATGGTTTCAGCAAAAAGGAGACAACTGTATTTGAACAACAATAAAAAATAAATTCAGAAATATAATAATAAAAAATCCAAATAATTTAAAACCCAATTCTATAATACTTCTAGGAGAAAACTTATGCAGTAAACTCTTTGAATAGGTCCAAGAAATATATTTTTGCATGTCTTCTCAGTCAAGGATAATAAAATAGAAAAATAAGCAAATAGGCCTACATTAATCCTAGGAAGCTTTTGCACAATGAAGGAAACCACAAACAAAATGAAAAGGCAATATTCTGAATGGGAGAATACATTTGAAAGTATTATAGTTGATAATGGATTAATATCAAAATTCTATAAAGAACTGCCCAGGCCAGCATGGTTTGGTTGGTTTGGTGTTGTCCCCCAAAGTGAAAGTGTTTGGTTTGATTCCTGGTCAAGATACATGCCTGGTTTGTGGGCCAAATGCCTTGTTGGGGCATGTGAGAAGCTACCAATCTGTATTTTTCCCAAGCATCATTTCTCTCCATCTCCATCTTCTTCCCATCCACTCTCACTAAAAATAAATAAATAAAACCATTATACATATAAAGAACTCATACACCTCTACATCAGAAAAACAAATAATCCAATTTAAAAAAGACAGAAAATATGAATAAACACTTACCTAGAGAAAACATACAGGTGGCAAATAGACACATGAAAAGGTGATTAACATCAGTAATCATTAGGGAAATGCAAGTAAAAACCACAATGTCAGAAAGGCTATGATCAAAAAAACAAGAAACAGCAAGTGTTGGCAAGGAGATGGAGAAAAGTGTACCCTTGTGCACTATTGGTGAGATTGTAAATGGACAAAGACACTCTGAAAAACAGTATGAAGATTCTACAGATACTAAAATAGAACTACCATACAGTTCACTATTCCAGTTCTGGGCATTTATTTGAAGAAAACAAAAACCCTATTTTGAAAAGGTATATGCATTCTTATGTACACTGTAGCATTAATTACAAAAGCCATGATATGGAAGCTACCCAGAAAATGAATGGAATAATGAAGATTATATATATAATTCATCCATGACAAAGAATGAACAATCTAGCCATTCATGATGACATGAATGATTCTAGAGCAGCAGTCCCCAATCTTTTTGGCACCAGAGACTGGTTTCATGGAAGACAATTTTTTCATGGATGGGGTTGGATGGTGAAAGAGGAGGCAGAGCTCAGCCAGTAATGGGACAGCATTCACAGATGGAGAGGAAGAAGGTTGGGGACCCATGATCTAGAGGGTATACTAAGTGAAATAAACCAAAGAAATGCAAATACTGTAACATTTCTCTTATATGTGATATTTAACAAACTAAACAAATGAAAAAACAAAAGGGACTCATAGATACAGAGAACAGATAGTTACCAGAGGATTGAGCAGTGGGAATGTGGACAAAACAGGTAAAGGAGATTAAAAGGTACAAACTTATAGTTACAACACTGATGCAGATATCAACCAGCAGTATCCATGGCACTGTGGATGGACAAGACATGAAAGAAATTCACATGGACTACCAAGTCCTATGGAGGAAAAGGGATGGCACGGCTACCCTGTCAAGGGGAGGGTGACTCAGGGTGGCCTGGCAACTCTCTCAAGAGGAGACCCTGCAACCCTGCTTGAACAGGGTTTTTTTAGGTTTTGGGGGTAGGAATACAGATACAGCTTATTAATCATTGTCTGGCAGTTAGGATCAAATGAACAGATAATGTTGAAAGAACTAAAAGGGCTCACACTGAGTCAGGGTGTATCACTTAAAAAGCTACAAAACTTAAGAGACTAAACTCATTTCCTGCCCTGGCATTTATAATCTAATTAAAAGCATCCTCTGCAAAGCAGGTTTCACAGGATTTTACATATCCTTCCTCAGGTCTAATTACCCCAGGAAGCCCGCTGTTTCCAGAGCAGGGCTGCACCACCCCTTGTCATTGTTACAGGCTTGAGTCAGGCAGAGGAGACAAGGCAGCTGAGAGATTTGGAGACTTCTCGCAGGCAGAATGAGGACTCAGGCTTTGTCAAAGCCAAGGGGCAACGGTCTATCACCCCCTTTTCCCACAGCCCCCTAAGTCTTTCCCTGAGGGTTTTCCCACATGATTGTGCCTGTCTTAGGTGACCCCTCCCATGAGGGATCTTACCCATCATAGGCTAACCGATCAATCAATACGGGCCAGGCAAGGAGCAGAAGCAGCGCTCTTGCGAGGGAGATAAGCTTATTTCCTTAGTGGCTTCTGGTCTGGAGGTCTCTCACTCAGCCTTAGCCATGAGGGGTTACAGCTCCTGAAATCAGGCAGGGCGGTTCTCAACACAACACAAATAAGTCATAAGGATATAATGTGCAACATAGGCACTACAGTCAAGATCACAATAACTTTGTATGATGACAGATAGATACTAGACTTCTCATGGTGACCTCTTAAAAAGGTATATAAATGTCAAATCATTATGTTGTACACCTGAAACTAGTATAATATTGTATATCAAGACTCTTTTTTCTGAGAATCCTGATACATGCTGCAGTATATCATTATGAAAATAATTCAGAATAAGATTGTGTTCCTAAAATGATCTTTCTAAGTACTATGTAATTCACTCTTAATTATCCAAATTCCTTTTATATTTTGGCAAAAACAAGACCTATTCTTACAGTGATTTATGACACTTGTTTGGGGGTGATGCTCTCTATTTTGCCATTATTTTTAACTGAATATACTTAGATAACTTATGGGGTATATAATAAATTCCAAGTCAAATGTAAATAATTTGGAGATCATCCTCAAAAAGAAAAACCTATTCACTGGCTGCCCTCAGTGAGGTCCTCAACACTCCACCTTAATGGCCTCGATATCTTTTTAACAGACTGTGGTCCCTTTACACTGGTGGCCTCAATAAGCCATGCCTCCTAGTACTCATACCCTGAGTAGTTCCCTCCCTTTATTCTGGTCTTGTAATTTGACTAATCAATAAAATGGGCCAGAAGAATAGACTGCTCATTCTCAACTTAAGCCTCGATGTTGGCAGTTTCCATCTTTGCATTGTTGGAAGCCCTAAATAGCCATGTGAGAATTCTGGCTACCCCAGCAGAAGGACCGCATTGGAGAGAGGAAGGTCCTGCTGCCCCTGCTCCCCAGATGGGCTGGCTTTGCCTACACATCAGTTCAATGCAGGCACAGGAGTGCCACTTATATGTCCAACACAACCCCAGTTAAATTGTAGAATTTTGAGCAAAAAAGTGACTGTTGTTTTTAACCATTAAATCTTAAGATGGCTTATACATAATAATAGATAAAGCACTAACTTTCATTAAATCTTACAGAGCTCCTTTTTAAGGTTTCTGAGTGGAATTTTCTTCTTATACCATTTGCCACACCATCCTCTGCTCTAAATTATTAACCAGTCAGGGTTGTCATATATAGTTATAAGGGTTGTGCACTGTACCAGGGCACCTGCCAAGGAAGTCAGTGTAGACTCCTTACCTGTCCTTTTCCTTGAGGGGAAATTTTTTATAAATTGCATAAATATGCTTAATTGGCTCCCAGAGCTCTGACAAAAAGTATTCAGTTCAATCAAATCCAAAGTGTTTACCTGTCCTCTAAGCTTCCTTTAACTAACTGCTTGATGCCACCTTTGCTTTCCCTCCAACTTTCTCCAACCCATTCTCTCATTACTGATCTCCGGTCTTGGCCCAGTGAGGTTAATTTTTCCCACCCACAGAAGTGTCCATTCTTCCTTCCAATCAGCACAGTTCTTAAATTGGGGATGTGCCTTCTAAGGAAGGATACAAATGAAGCCATCAGGGATCTGTGTACTCAGGCACCAGGACAATTTAGTCTAATAAACCTCAGATAATCTGATATTTTCTTACAGGTACATTTGTACATGTGGGTGGGTGGATTTCCAAGGGTGTTATGTTAAAATAAGAAGGTGGGGGCTAAACCATCTTTTACTCCATTTTCAGTCTCTAGATGTGGATGGCAAAGCCCATGGTATGTGAGTTACTCTGACCCAGGGAGGCTGTGCTTTATTGAACAAAGGTACAAAGACATAAGACTTTGAGTCAGGGAAACTGGTCTATAAGGGAAATTCTTTTCCTCACAATTCATAGCACAACCAGAAAGCAAAGTGCTCCAATATGCTGTGCATATGGACCAATGTGACATGAAATACACGTTGTCGAATTTTGTAATCTTATTCTTCATTAAATATTCAACACAGAAAATTTGATCTTTTACTTTTCTCTTTTCTCCCTTCTTTCTCTATATTCCCTCCTCCATCATGCCCCTTCTCCATCTTACCTACCTTCTTGGAAGTGATGACTCAGAGTTGTTTTCCTGTCAGGGACACAGCCAACAGGATTTCTAGATGCAGATGACTGCACAGATTGTTTTCTTTGACTCTGGATTCTTTACAGTTAGTACAGGTGTGGCCTAGTGGGTCTGAAGGCAGAACTACCTTGAGATGGGTGTCCTCCTGAGACTATCCCAGGTTATACCACAATAATAGTCAATGTGCCATTGTGAGGGAGAGAAGTAATTACGTTCTCACTTAATTTCATGCTGGAAGGAATTCAAATGCTTGACCGTGTGCCCTCTCAGCAGGTGGGCTATTCAGGGCAACCAGTATCTCAGGGAAACTCAGAATCATGCAGGGCAATGGGCTAAAATGGTCATTTTTAAACTACCTACAAATATTGAAAGATGAGAGGCTTGGATGCTAAACATTTGCTTGGGACAATATTTTGGCAACCATATGCTGGGAGCTACAAAATAGAAGTAGCAGTAATAATATTTTATATTATCATAAAAATAATTGGTATTTTGATTAAGCTAATCTGACATGTTAAGCACTATTACCTCATTTAGTCATTACAATTCTATGAAAATAGCTAATACTTTTGAAGAGGAAAACACAAAAATTCAGAGTTTAAATAACTTTCCTAAGCTGATAGGTGGCAGACATGTCACTCTGCCCTGCCCACCAGACCCTGAGCATCACTGTAGCTCCAGCAAAACAGACCAGGCTCACCTAAGAACAGACAGAAGTGTGATCACCCCGCTCCAACCCTACTGCTCATACCTGTCAGTGCCTAGCATCACTACAGAGCAAATTCCCTGGCCTGCTCTGTCTGTGCCATGGAGTCTGTTCTTTAAATTTGAGAAATTTTGTAATAAAGCAAGATTTGTTATGTTCATCCTCTGGGGTCCTGCTCAAGCCTCAAGACTCTTGATACTACACAAACCAGAGGTCTGGTCTGTGTAAGTGAGAAGATCTCCATAACCAGCTTTCTTTTAGTACACAGTAGGGATGGTGTTGGAGAGCTGGGCTGGAGGTCGTGGTGAGGATGAAAGCCCTTCTCCTTTCCCCATCTAGGTGCTTACCCAACATTCTCCATGAGGTAAGGAAAGAGGCAAGCCTAGGTGACCATTTGGAAAGTGATGGGCATCTGTAGTGTCCTTGAAATCCAATTTTTAAGGCCACAAGTTGACTTCCCATGTGTTCCTTCTAGAGAGGCCATGCAAAAATCTAAATTAGGTATAAAGGTAGTTGCCACTAGGAATAAATTTTCTTGAGCAAAGATGACTAGTAATTTTATAGGGAGAAAGTATTTTGTATCTTCAACTCCCTCAGTTGGAGCTCTGGGCTAGGCTGGTACAGCAGTTGAAAGAGGCAATGAGCTGGCTTAGTGTTCATGAAATGCTCTGCAAGTGATGTCACTAAAATTGTCTTCAAAAGTCTGGATGTCTGGAAGGCTCCAACAGGGAGCCTAGTAAGGGTAGAGTGGAAAATACACAAGAAGATAGTTTTATTCTCTTTGAGATCAAGAGATTAAGTTCTTGTGACATTCTGCATATGGTATGTTAGATTTTATTTTTTTTATCTATTTGAACTTTTTCTAAATCTATGTAGAGTAAGTATCATTATAAGTCTACTGGCAAACTTATGGAGAAAGGCTGTGTGGTCACAGTTCCTGGATTTCTCTAGGAAGAAATTCAGTAAGCTTAGAATTCTGGGTGCTTAGATATTGTGCTCATGTGGAGATAAAGAAATTGGCTGGATAGAGGACCTCCAGAAAACTTCAGAGCACATGGCTTTATATGTCCAAGACATCAAGTTGGCAATGGGACCAGTTTCCCTTAAAGCTGGAACATTGATCTGAGAACTAATTTCTCACTCTTCCGATTTAGACCTTACACAAATCTCCTAACCTCTCCAGAGCTACCTTCTTCATCAGTGAAGTCAGGATTGATAATGATGACAATGAAAATGATGCTTCTCTTTCAAGAAAGCCATAATGTTTCAATAAATTAATTTATGTGGGGAAATTCATCACCCCTAAAGCACTCTGCAAATGTAGAGTGTAAATGCTTCTACATATTTGCAGCCATCTCACCACAGTGACCAAGAGAATGCCCCATGCAGAGAATGTGCTCAATGCAGATGTATTAAAAATGTCATTTTTATTTTATATTTTAAAAGCAAGGTTAGTGTTCTGGAATGGGATATAAACATTTTTTAAATTTAATTTTGTAGTTATAGACCTATGGATTTCTGATAAAACCATGGACTCTCTAAAAAAAAAGAACAAAAATAAATCATGCTAATATATACATCCAGTAGCATTTCATAAATACTTTCTGGTGGCTCGTATCTCCTTTAACATCCACTGTAACTTAAGAAAATGCCTATGTGAGCGATATGCAGGCTTCACCTTTCTGAGCAAAGAAATGGACTGTGTAGAAAATACTAGAGAGAACATCCCTGAGATTCTAATGTATTCAAATGGTGCTCTTGAAAAGAAAAAAATAGTTTGTGTCTGATCACAACTAGTCTATTTAAATGAAAATGTACTCCAGCTGAAAAGAAGAGGTCTGCCCCATATACGTGGCAGCACTCGGCTCACTGATGCTTTTATGAAGAAAGCTGTGGTCTGGTTACCTGAATCCTTCCATTTCCACAATGGGCTGCTATCTGGTGACAGCTGTGAGGTCTTGTTACTTTACAGTGAGGCGTCTGCAGGGTGCTCAGATGCCTGCTCAAAACCCAGTTTAACCAGGATCTGTGAGCCAACTGCCAATGGCCCTGGCTTTGTGCATGCAGGCCCAGCTATGGTGACTGGATTCTACCTCAAGTAATACACTGTTTTTGGCTGAGTGTGTCTGGCTGAGTGTCCTTGCAAAGTAGGATTTCATTTGGATACAGGAGTTCAGAACCAGGGCTAGCTCAGCAGAAGTGGAAAGGCAAAATTTCATAGCAAGATCAGATCAAGCCGAAACCACATCCAGAAATGGGAAATGAAAAGGAAAGGAAATAGTTGAGTGGGAAAAGAATTGTCTTGCTTTTCCCATCCAGCCAGGGCCTTCAAAAGAATAGCACAGAAGGTATTTGCACCAATGGTGCTTAGAACTAGCCAGGGTGTTTGCTTTTAAGCTCACAGGACACTCACTGCCTCTTCTCCTCAGGTAGTTTATGGCATCTTGGTTATTGGGTGTAAATGTACCCCTCCCCACATATAAGAGATGCCCTTGTTTTCTGCCTGACTGAGCCCACACTCACTATTGGGATTCCAGAGATCAGAGCCCTCCTGGAAAGCAGATGGCCTCTGCAGGCCTGCATGTTGGCTCCTCCACCCCCAGCTAGATCAAGTGGCATAGTGCAGGCAGCTGGAAGGTATTCTCGGACAGAAATCGAGCACCATGTTCAGAAAGCTCCACTCCATCTTTAACTCCAGCCAGCAAAGGAAAGCAGAGGTGGCTGAGGGTTCCTACTACAGTGGAGCCGGACCCACAGTGCAGCTGATCCGCAGCAGCTCCATGTACGTGGTGGGGGACTATGGGGAGAAATTCAGCGAGTCCTTAAATAAATACAAAAGCACCAGCAGTATGGACACAAGCCTGTACTACCTGCAGCAGGAGGGAGACCAGGTGTGGATGTTTGCACGCACCCAGGACTGTCTACAATACCTACAGGAGCTTCTGGCCCTGCGGAAAAAGTACCTGAGCAGCCTCAATGACCTGAAGCCCAAGCCTACCCAGGGTTTCTCCATCACCTCTTCCAAATCCTCCAAGGGAGAAAAAAAGGCCCTAGGCCAGTCCACCGCCAAAGAAATAAAGGTAAGTGCCATGGAGAAGCACAATTGAGATGGGAGTTGTTCCAAGAGCCTTTGATGCCTCATTGAAACCTAGCTCATCCCTGAACAGCTTAGTTAATGTTGAACATTCTAAGCAATGGCTCAGTAGTCCACACTCTCCATTTCCATATCTCAGCCTGGGAAGAGTGATTAGTCCCATGCTGATTTTCCAGGTCGAAGCAATGGGAAGCCAGGTTCATGATCCCAGAGAAGCCTGGGGGGAGGGGGAGGGCTGTGGTGTCAGGCAGCACTGTTGTTGTATGGTGCATCTATTTTAATTTAATGTCCATTTCATGGATGAGATCATGCTTGTTTGATGTTTAGGTGACAGCAAAATCATTTCTCAACAAATTATTGCTGTTATTTTTTATAATTGCAATCACATCTAAAAATCCCAGTAAAAGTGAAATTTTCATGTGAACAAGATGTTTTCAAATATCTGGCTGCTTAGCCCCATGTGAATCAAATAACTGGAGGATTTGCTCCATCAGGACCCTGGACCCAGATATTTTGGAAACGGGCACAGCCACAGAAAGTCTATATACCTTGAAAGAGATTGCACAACAGATTTGCTGGCATTGGAGGCTTCAAGCCAAGAGAGACTAAACAGGAAATTAGCAAAGTAAATAACTTGAATTTATGTGATCATTTTTACCCATTGCAGTGTTTGTACACAGTACCTTTCTTTGAGCATTTTAATGATATTAGAACAGAAGTGGGGAGTGGCTCCCTCTTTATCACAGAATCGCAAGCTGAGGCCCAGTGACCTGATTCAGACAGCACCCCTAATTCAGTCAGTTACTCATTTCTGTATTTACTCAATATTTTTAATGCCTGAGGTTTAAGGGTTCTTTTTTAAATATATTTCCATCAATCATTTTCCTGATGACAGGACTCTAAAGTGTTCAAAGAAGGCCTGTCTCTCTCACATTCTGGCTGTCTCCCCAGAGGGTTCCTCAGGCCGTGCAAGCCTGGTTAACTTTGAATGACTGACTGACCTACTATCAAATCTCCAGGGCTTAGCCTCATCCAACTTGTTTCAATTGTTGGCATTTTATACCAAGTGAGGGTGCTTTAAGTAATCAATTTACCTCCAAAAGTGTGTCATGTTGGGGCCTATACAAAGGGTTCTACTCTTAGGTACAGTACTGACCCTGGTTCAGCTAACTGTAGATTTGTGGGTCAGTCGCCTCTCTTTTGGGTCCACTTCTGATAATGAGGGGGCAGCAGTGGCTTCTGGACTCCCTTCCAGCTTGAGTTTCCTGGGTTCCAGGCTCTGGTTAGATTCCCTCTAAGCACTACATTTTCCTGAAAAAAAAAAATGGAGTCTCTTTTGTAAAACTGAGCTTCCTTCTTCTATGCTCCCTTCCTAGTTCAGTTGTCTAAAGACAGAGACAGGGTTAGAGCCAGAACAAAGAGATCTGGCTGAGTAGGAATGGCTGTGAGGAGGGTTATAGGCACAATGCAGTGTAAGAGTTTCTTCTCACCATGGTATAACTGGAAAAGAGTTTCAAAAGGACTTCAGAGTCAGTCAGAACAAGATCCACATTTTAACTCTCTATTTATAAACAAAAACTTTGTGCCTTTGTCAAATTAAGTTTACTTCTCTGGGCTTTTATTTCTGTAGCATACAAATGGAAATAAGAATCTACCTTGTGAGAAGAAAGCAAGATCCTGCCTGTGATAGGACCTGGTACAGATTAGGTAGCCCAGTGTTTACTGACTGTGAAATGTAAGGTACAGCCTTTAGACAAGAATCTCTCTTTCATCAGTTCCAAAGAAAGAGCTGTATGCTGAATGTAGCCTGAGAAACATTGGGCACAGGCTCTATATCCTCAAAAGGACAGGCTTGCAAGGTGGCTTGTACCTGCCTAGCTGTCTGAGCACAGAAGGGGCAGGGAAACAGGAGAGTTTCTTCCTTCTAGAACGTTATCACCTTTCTGCATTGGTAGAAAATGATGTTCAAGGTTTAGTGCTAACAATATTCTTTTTCTTGACCTCTTGTTATATGCTGAATTGTGTCTTCCCAAAATCAAATGTTTAAGTTCTAACACCCACTACCTCAGAAGGTATCCTTATTTGAAAAAAAGGGTGATTAGAGATTTATTTAGCAAGTTAGGATGATTATAAATTATTAGTGTTTGCCCCTAATCCAACATCACTGGTGGCCAACACTAGGACCCATGCACATACACAAGGGAGAATGCCATGTGAAGATTGTATTTATGCTTCCACAAGCCAAGGAACTACCAGAAGCTGGAGAGGGGACTGGAACACCCTTCCCTAGTATTTTCAAAGGCAGTATGGTCCTGCTGACACTCTGATCTCTGATTGGACTTCCGACCTTTAGAACTGTGACAGAATAAATTTCTGTTGGTATAAGCTGCCCAGTTTGTGGTACTTTGAAAGAGAAGCCCTAGGAAATGAATACACCCCTCTATAGAATCAGCCTTTGTTCTTCTCAAACATTAGTCTAAACACATCTCTATTCTACCATTTGTCACATCCTATTGTGGTTGTTAGCATGTGCATCTCCCTTGGTGGACTGCAGGGAGCTTGGTGAGCTTGATGAAGCTGCAACAGTATCTTTATCATTCTATGACCCCCAAAGCATAACAATAACTATGGTCACTTATGAACGCTTTATAAATGTAAAAGTCTGCTGTTTTTTATGCTGTAGAGCATGGGAGAGCTGGCCTTCATGTAGAGAGTAAACAATGTTCCCTATAGTTCTGGACACTGTGGCAAGCTCTCTCTCCCTCCCCACAAGTACCAGCCACAGAACCCAAGTTTCCCTGTCTGTTTCTTTTTTGGGGAAAGGTAATGACTTTGAAACAGTGTGTTTAAAAGTGGTGGGGGGTGGAAGAGGGAAAATGGGGAATAAAGTGTGATGGAGGAAGATTTAGGGTGGTAAACACACAATACAACATACAAATGATATATTGTGTAATCGTATACCTGAAAACTATATAATCTTATTAACCAATGTCATCCCGATAATTCAATAAAAAATAAGTTAAAACAAAATAAAATTAAAAAAAAAAAAAAGCCCTGGCTGGTATAGCTCAGTGGATTGAGCGCAGGCTGTGAACCAGGCATCGCAGGTTCGATTCCCAGTCAGGGCACATGCCTAGGTTACAGGCCATGTCCCCCAGCAACCGCACATTGATGTTTCTCTCTCTCTCTCTCTCTCTCCCTCCCTTCCCTCTCTAAAAATAAAAAATAAATAAAATTTTAAAAAATAAGTTAAAACAAATTAAAAATAAACTTTTGGTTAAAACTCTCAGTAAGAAATAGATTTTATATATTAACCCAGTTTACCGAAACATATAACCAAAACAGAAGTTCTCTCTTTGGTACTCTAATATTTTTCAAAAAATATTCTGTTTTTTTGTTTTAGTTGTTATACCTTACAGCTTTAAGGCCTTAATTTAATTAATTAATTAATTAATTAATATTGTTGTTCAAGTACAGTTGTCTCCATGTTTGGTCATGACACACTAAATTGATCTCATAAACCATTACTAGGTCAAGACCCATAGTTTCTCATACACTCAAGTAAGGCATTAGAATAGGTCCAAATGAAACGCTAATATGTATCTAAAGCATGATGCACTAGGGTGACAAATGGTATGTTATCCTAGCACTCCAGAGATGCTGATAACCTGGAAGGGCACCTACATGGGATGATGGAAAGAGGAAGTGAGGTAAGCCTGGGTTGGATGTGAGAAGACCCCTGGGCCCCTGGGCCCCACTGGTCCTGGCCAGGTCCTGTGACAATTTGCTCCTCCATCAGAATAATGGGTTATTATAAAAACAAATAAAAACAAGCTTTTTGTAACATTTTAAAATCAAAACAAACAAAAATTTCATATTTGAGGAGGGTTTTTTTTTTTTTTTGTCAGTGTTGGACATGAGCTATAATTTGGGACTCATTGTTTGGATGACCAAATGTTATAATTTCTGACACAGTAAAAAATTCACGTGGAAGAAAGATGGTATATTTGACATGATCCTGTCCTATGACATATAGTTTCTGAACCTATAGGGCAAACCAACCTTACTCCCTTGCCCTGAGCACCTGAGGTGTTTCTTCCATCAAAAAGTAATGGTGGGTCTCTTTCACACTTATCTCCTCCTGCCCCTGAGCTGCAGCCCAGGCACAACTAGGAACAATCAACAGTTATTCTTGGCTTCTAATCATTTTCCAAACCAATGTACTTAGCATTAACCCCACACTATAGATTAAAAAAAGAGCTGGGGCTCAAAAGTATTAAGTGATTTCTGTAAGGCTATGCACCTGATGAAGAGAGAGCCAGTCTCTATCACCGCCAGAACTCATACTCTCATTAATGTGTTCATGGTACCTTTCAAGTGGAAAATATATTCTGAGTTTGTATAATATATCAGATGTGGTAGTGTGCAACTCAGGCTGCTTTATCCTGCATATCTGGGCCAGGGAGAGTCATCCTACCCTGCATGGATTCTGTACTTGGGCTAAGCTCCCACATGAGGTTGTGTGGCTTGGGCTCTCCTTGTCCAAAACAAACCTGAACCAGAAGCATGACTGGAAGACTCTTTCCTCTCCACAGTTCTTGAGTAAAAATTCCCTATGTCTTGACACTTTCTCTTCACATGGCTAACTCAGATTCCACTTTTACTCTTGGTATCCTTAGAATTTAAATATTGAGTTTCTACTACCTACTTTTGCATTAGGAAGAAAGCTAGGTAATGAATGGTGTGAGCACTGCTGCAATAGAAACTTGATCATGAGTGGGTATTGTGTACTCAAATCATTTCAACAGAAATATTTTTTATACTTCCCAATTCATTATACAGAGTATCTGAGTGAATCACACACTAGCAGAATAAGGTAGCAACTGATGTTGGAAAACAATAGAAAAACCATCAACAGAAAATTAAAAGAATATGCAGGTCATGCAGCTAATTCAGCTGCTATAGATGAGTTTAAGTTTGGCTCTGCACTTTCTGGAAGCTACAATAAAAATAGAGCTGGCTTGTTTCAATATTTTGATCCGAGACAAAGAACCATAACCATTGCTTGAGAAAAGTAATATTTTCCCCAGTTTTAAAATTTAAAATTTCTCATATGAAACTTCACACAGGGAACCATGCATTGTGTGGCTGGTAATTTCCTTAACAATATTTTAATAACAATATATCATTAATTCATTCTTTGTTCACTAACATTTATTGAGTATATACTATGTGTCAGTGACTATTCTAGATAATGATAAGCAAGTTAAAGTTGTCCTCATGAGTGATCATTCTTCTGGGAGAGCAAGGCAGTGCATCAGAACACAGATTTCTGGTAGCATTGTCTTGGAATTCCTGCTGTGACAACCAGGATGCAGCATTACACTGGGTCTTAGTGAGGGCCTAAGGAATGGCATGTAGTAGCTTCTATGAGTGCTTTCTGGACCCAGCAGAAAATTCAGATGTCAGAGGCATAGATAGACCATACACTCTTCCAAGATCTTTGTCAAAATCCTCTGAATATGTAGCTCATCCTTTGAGAGTAAAAAGCCTGTAAAAAGTAAAAAAGCTTGTCATATTGCACTTCTTGCAATTCCTCCTCACCCCACCCCAGCATCTCAAAAAGATGTAACTGGGACCTGACTGGCCTTGGCCTCAGTGTGTTTTTCCATCACCTTCTTCTTTCCGTGGTAATTTCTTCACACTACCGGGAGGGGCTGTGGGCTATCTCACTGTTCTCTTTTCAATCTTCCTCATGAACATCACTTTTCTCAGCTGGGCTTTCTTTACTTTTTTAAAATAACGTGTTTAACTCATATGTCATAAAACTTACCCTTTAAAGTGTATAATTGAGTGGGTTTTAGTATATTCAGAATTATGCAACCATCACCACTATCTAATTTCAAGCATTTTCACCCATTTTAGCTTATTTTTTGTTGTTGCAGTAAAATAAACATAATATTAAGTTCACCACTTTAAAGATAGCACTTCATAGTTCCTTGAATGAGTACTGTTTGGTGTCTCTGGATAATGGGCAATTAAGTTCATCACAGTTTATGAATTCTTAAGAAATTAGGTATCTGGACACCTACATGCAAAAAAAAAAAATGAAACTTGATCACCAACTTACAACATACACAAAAATAAATTCAAAGTGGAGGAAAGACTTAAATATAAGTTATGACAGCATAAAAGTCCTATAGGAGAACATAGGCAGGAAAATCTCAGATATTGCATGCAACAGTATTTTCATCAATATGTCCCTAGGGCAAGGGACATACATAAAGGAAAGAATAAACAAATGGGATCTCATCAAAATAAAAAGCTTCTGCACGGCTAAAGAAAACAGTATTAAAATAAAAAGAGAACCAACCATATGGGAAAATTTATTTGCAAATAATACCTTCAACAAGGGTTTGATCTCCAAAATATATAAAAAACTCACATAACTCCACTCCAGGAAGGAAAACAACCCAATTAAAAAATGGGCAAAGGACCTCAACAGATACTTCTCCAGTGAGGACATACAGAGGTCCCAGAGACATATGAAAAGATGCTAAGCATCACTAGCCATCAGAGAGATGCAGATTAAAACCACAATGAGATACCACTTCACACCAGTGAGAATAACCATCATAAATAAATCAACAAACAAGTGTTGGAGAGGTTATGGAAAAAAGGAAACCCTAGTGCACTGTTGATGGGAATGCAGACTAGTGTACCCTGTATGGAAAACAACATGGCACTTCCTCAGAAAACTAAAAATGGAACTGCCTTTTGACCCAGCAATATCACTATTGGGATTATACCCTAAGGATCCTGAAACACCAATTCAAAAGAACCTGTACACCTGAGTGATCACAGCAGCACAATTTGATCTGAGAGAAAGAACCATAATCATTGCTTAAGAAAAGTGATACTTTCCAAATGCTGGAAGCAACCTAAGTGCAGATCACTAAATGAATGGATCAAAAAATTATGGTACCTTGCCCTGGCTGGTGTAGCTCAGTGGATTGACTGTGTGCTGTGAACCAAAGCATTGTAGGTTCAATTCCCAGTCAGGGCACATACCTGGGGTGCAGGCCATGGCCCCCAGCAACCGCACCTTGATGTTTCTCTCTCTCTCTCTCTTTCTCCCTCCCTTCCCTCTCTAAAAATAAATAAATAAAATATTTTTAAAAATTATTGTACCTTTACACAATGGAGTACTACACAGCAGAAAGAAAGAAGGTGCTCCTTCCCTTCACAACAGCATGGGTAGAAATGGAAAGCATTATGCTAAGTGAAATAAACCAGGCAGTGAAAGAGCAATAGCATATGATCTTACTTATAATTGGAACCTAATCAACAAACAACAAGCAAGCAAAATACAACCAGAGACATTGAAATTAAGAACAAACTGACAGTAACTAGAGAGGAGGGAGGAGAAAGATAATAGAGGATAAAAGGGGAAGGGTGATCAAGGAACATGTATAAAGGACACATGGACAAAGCCAAAAGGGATAGGTTAGAAGGTGGGAGGTGGAGGGGTGGGATTAGGGGGTGTGGAGGGGTGAAAATGGAGACAACTTTACTTGAACAACAGTTTTAAAAAAAGAAATTAAGTGTTTTTCTTTGAATAATTTTATGTACATTTTTAAAGAAAAATATGTCTTTTCAAATTGTTAATTATCAGCTAATAACCAGTTCTTCATACTAGCCTTCTGTGAACTTTTCCAAATTACCACTTATGTAAACCAAAAATAATTCATTCAAAAAACTATTAAACCCTAATTAATATATTTTAGAACCTTATGTAAATATATATGTATTTAGAACTTTATGTAATGTATTAGTAGTACACTAGAAAATAAGTTTCTTAAGAGGTCATGGAAGCTCTAAAAATACTTCATTTGGAAATTAGAAGAATATTTTTATTAAAGTTTTGACAAGTTTTAATTTTTTAAATATAAAATAATCTTAAGAACACTTAAAACTTAAATATAAAATAATCTTTAAGAAGACTTAAAACATTTTTAAATCATTTTAAAGTATATGCTTCAGTGGCATTAAGTACATGCACAATGTAGTGTAACTCACTACTATTTCCAGAACTTTTCCATTAGCCCAAACAGAAAATTTGTATCTATTAAACAATAACTCCCCACTTCTCTTGCCTCATCCCTGGTAACTTCTATTCTTCTTTCTGTCTCTATGAATTTGCCTATTCTAGGAACCTCATACAAATGGAACCATACTATATTTGTCCTTACATGATTGCCTTTTTTCACCTAGCATAAAATTTTCAAGGTTCATCCATGTTGTAGCATGTGTAACAACTGCCTTTGTGTGGCTGATCACTTTGGGTATTTATGAGAGGTGAAGAGGAAACGTTTCAGATTATGCTCTGACTGAGAACAAATACTCATTGACATTTGGGGTCCTTACTGAGGATAGTTCCGCATTCTTTAAAGGCAGGTGAACTGGTAAACAGCTAGCATCCTACCCTGAAAACTGGGCTACATAAGAGATGATCCCCAGAAAGGTTGGCCATAGAACAAGAGCTTGTCTAGTGAGGCAGTTTGGGTTGACTGCAGTGGTCTGGGAAGCATTGTCCAGATAGTTTTGCCTGGACACTTTTCGAGGCCAGGTTTACCAGCCACTTACCAGAGCCAGAAGAAACTTTATTAATTCTCCTGTTGATCATTTGGTTCTGAGCAGTTTGGATTCCTGATTTGCCTGCCTGGATTAGCTAGCTACAAACTGTATACCTCTCCCTGCACCCACCCCATCCTCTGTCCCAACTAAAGAAATTCACCAGCTACAAGAATGATTTAAAAGAAGCCAATGGAATTCTGGAAAATGCCTGCCAAAAGTGATTGACAGTAGTTTTATTCTGACAATAGCTTTCAGAATCAATTTTCTATAGTCGTCATTCATCCAGTTTCATGAAGTAACACCATGTCAACAACTAATAGAAGATTCTTTCTCCTCTATGGCAGAAGGGTCTAAATTCTAGTCACCTTCCCTGACTAGTGTGATTCAGTGGATTGAATGACCACTTGCAAAGCAAGGGATTCTCAGTCAGGGCACATGCCTGGGCTGTGGGCCAGGTCCCCAGCAGGGGGCGTGTGAGAGGCAATCACATATTGATGTTTCTATCCCTCTCTTTCCCCCTCCCTTGCCTCTAAAAATGAAAAAAATAAAAAATCTAAATAAGTGAATAAAAAATAAATTCTAGTAATCTAAAATGATTCCAATGATTCCAGTTCTATCCATGCTGTTGTGAAGGGAAAGAGCTCCTTCTTATTTTCTGCTGTGTAGTATTGCATTGTGTAAATGTACCACAGTTGTTGTTTTTTACCCACTCATTTACTGATGGGCACTTAGGTTGCTTCCAGCACTTGGCTATTGTAAACAGTGCTGCTGCAAACATTGAGATGCACTGTCTCTTTTGAATTGGTGTTTCTGGATTCTTAGGGTATAATCCCAGCAGTGGAAAGGTCAAAAGGCAGTTCCATTTTTAGTTTTTGGAAGAAATTCCATACTGTTTTCCACAGAGGGTGCACCAGTCTGCATTCCCACCAACAGTGCACTAGGGTTTTCTTTTCTCCACAACCTCGCCAGTACTTGTTGTTTATTGATTTGTTTAATGATGGTCATTCTGAGCAGTATGAAGTGGTATCTTGTGGTTTTAATTTTCATCTCTCTGATAGCTACTGACTGATGCTGAGCAACTTTTCATATGTCTGGGCCCTCTGTATGTCCTCCTTGGAGAAGTGTCTGTTCAGGTCCTTTGCCCATTTTTTATTTGGGTTGTTTGTCTTCCTGGAGTGGAGTCGTGTGAGTTCTTTATATATTTTGGATATCAAATGCTCATATGAGGTATCATTGGCAAATATATTTTCTCATATGTTTGGTTCCCTTTTCATTTTGCTGATGTTTTCTTTAGCCTTGCATAAGCTTTTTCATTATGCTAAGTGAAATAAACCAGGCAATGAAAGAAAATACTGTATGTTCTCTCCTATAAGTGGAACCTAATCAGCAAACAAATGAGCAAGAAAAGTATAACTAGAGACATTGAAATGAAGAATTTACTGGCAGTAACTAGAAGGGAGAAGAAGGGCAATAATGAGGAAAAGAAGGGGAAGCATCATCAAGGAACATGTGTAAAGGACCCATGGACAAAGCCAAAGGAGGGAAGGATTGAATGAGGAAGGGGTATGAGGTAGGCAAAAGTCATGACAGGAGAATGGAGACAACTGTACTTGAACAACAATAAAAATAACAATGAAAAATAAAATTATTTCAATTTACCCATATAAAAATCACATGTGGGAAGAGAAGCAAGTTCTGAATTTGTTTTACATGGATAAGAAATATTTTTTAGGTATGTTGGGTAGACTTTCTGCAAACATAGTGATATTTAAATGCAAGTTTTCTGTGACCATCAGTTGTGAGATGGGGGTGGTGGAGTGTCACCATCACATAACTTGTATGTGGTTTGCAGAACTGAGAGGCAGTAAAATTCAGTATGAACTGCAAAGAATATTCCATTATGCTTGGCAGAGCTCTCCATAACAGACAATGTAATAATGATTGATAACAGAGCATATAATTTCTGTAGCCCCTCTCAAACTGCTAGATGGGTAATTATATTTTCCAATCTATCTTCCAGGCGTGTGCTGGAGGCAATACTTCCTCCTTCCTTTTTCCTCTCAATCACAGTCTGGTCCCCTGGCTAACGTCTTTTTTAGGCAGCAGAGAAATCACTTCCTCAGGAAGCCATTTCTTATATCAATAATCTACAATAATACATTGGATTTCTCTCCTCCCTCTCTGTGACTCCCATCTTAGCACTCAGTACTCAGCAGATGGCACTGAAATTTTCTGTTCATTTGCTATTTCTGCTACTGGCCATCAGTTCACTGAGTGGGGGGACCATGTCTTTTTTTTTTTCATCTCCAACCTCTGGCAAGGCTCCAGATACATAGTAGATGTTCAATGAAGCAATAATCTGATAAACTCCAGCTGTAATTTAAGAAGTAAACTTACAAAATTTGGTGGAGGATCTGGAAAACTCACAGGTTTGTAGTTTTTGATCAGTCAAAAATGATCTTTTGATTCTAAAGGAGAATATAGTTTGAGTATATTCATATGAAATCAGATCCTAATAATTAAAACATCCAGTGTGTGATGGATTAGAGCTCACATCAAAAGGACACTTTTTAGGTAAACATTTTTAAGGTGATTTTAGTTTTGGGAAAAACCAGAAATCACAGGGTGCCAAATCTGGGCTGTAGCAGAGTTGTGTCACCTCAGTGATTTGATGTTTTGCCAAAAAAGTCTGCATTAGATGGGATGCGTGAGAGGGCATGTTGTTGTGATGAAGCTTCCAATCACCAGTTGCCGATAGCTGTGGCCTTCTGAATCATCTGAATAGTTTCCACAGAAGAATATTCAAACTTAAGGCAAAATTTGATGTGGATTCATTGCTTTACTTGCTCAGTCATTTTGAATGCAATAGCCACACAGTACACATGATCACTCAACGGCATCTACCACCCCCAATGACTAGCACAGTGAAATTGTCATTGTCCACACATGCACATTCTAGTTCACTCCCCTTGGCCACCAGGTTACATCGATGTTGCACAAACCACTCTTATTATATTAACAATGGCTCGACTTTTTCAGGACAGACCTTGTCATATTTATACTAAAAAATTACCTATCATTTATTTGAAATTAGAATTTAAATGCTATTCTACAATTTTATTTTCTTAATTTGACAAAACTAATGAGTATATGTGTGTGTGTGTATAATGTCTAAATTGACTAAATTTGGTTCATACCATGTACATTTTAAATCTCTTTTTTCAGTTAATATTATATATTGTCAATTCTTTCCCATCTCATTAACCAGTTTTTGTGAACTCAAGTTTTAATGGCAAAAATGTAACCATCTACAGTCTTTGAACTTTGTTAAAATTATAAATACATACATCTTACTGTATTTAGAAGTGTGATTAATGGGTCAAGAATTAAAGGTCATACATTTTTAAAGATTCTTCTTCATATGGCTTTCAGAATCATTTTATAATTATACTTTCCTCAATAGTGACTTAGAAAGCCCTTCTTTTTAATTTTTAAAAATTACATTTATTGGGGTGACATTAGTTAATAAAATTATATAGGTTTCAAATATACAATTCTAGGTACATCATCTAGAAGTATAAATTATCTGTATACTGTATTGTTGTTAACCAAAGTCAAATCTTCTGTTAATATATATTTTATCCCCTTTATTTTTTTTTTACTTCCTCCACCTCCCTTCTCCTGTCTATAAGTTTTTGTTCTTCAGTTTTCCCATTTGATATATGTTGCTCAGCATAATATTCTCAAGATTCATCCGTTTGTCAAAAATAAGAAAGTCCTTTTTATTGCTCTTGTGAACACCAAGTATTCTCATTAATTTAGAAAGTTTACTGATGTAACAGATAAACTGAAGTATTTTATGTACTTTTATTATTGCTTAAGCAAAGAATGACCCTTTTATTTTATCAAATCTATGTGTGTTTCTTATTTAATGGATTGGCCATTTACATGTTTATAAATTTTCTTTTGGCTTTATTAAAGATTTCTTTATTTGCTTCATTTATGTATATGAAGTATTATTTTTTAATATTTTATTTATTTATTTTTAAAGAGAGGGGAAGGGAGAAAGAGAAGGAGAGGAACATCGATGTGTGGTTGCCTCTTTCTCACCATCTAGTGGGGGCCTGGCCCACAGCCCAGGCATGTGCCCTGACTGGGAATTGAACCAGTGACCCTTTGGTTTGCAAGCGAGCACTCAATCTATTGAGCCACACCAGCCTTTCTAAAGTAGAATTTCCTGTGATATCTATATTAAGGATATGAATACATTGTCTGTCATGTACGTTAAAATATTTTCACTAAGTTATTATGTATCTTTAATTTTATTTGACATTATCTGGTGTACAAATACTACTGATTTTTAATCAGATATGTCAATTTTTGTCTTTGATAGTTCTTCCATTACTTTCATGCTTAGAATTTGCCATATTGCACATTTTAATAGTTCCATTAAAAAGCTATTCTTTATTCTATTCTTTTTTATTTTGTTATGTAGTGAGAAGTAAGTATTCAAATTGAATTTTTCCAAGTAGCAAAGTTTTCCAAGATCTTTATTGACAAATCCACCTCTTCTCTCATTGGATTGTGATGTTTCATTTATTAGACCTGAAGATTTTATACTATGTTTCAAGGATGTTAATTATATTCTATCAGTTTGGCTTCTAACAGTTTGATAAATGTGATAAATAGTTTTTCACTCAGTGTTTTGTTAAAGTGAAATGATCCATTAGATGGCACTTAAGATGGGGAGCTACCAGGTCTTAGCAAATAAGAATAATGACAGTGATAATAATAATAGCAATAATAACCTTAAGACTGCAAAGCTGGGAGAAAAAGACTAAGTCTGTCAACCTGTGAGCCTAGAACCTCTAACACCAAAGACAAATGTGCAAGCTATGCTTCCAAAATGACTAATATTTAGTTATTACCAGTAACACCAAGGTTTAGTTACACTAGAGTTTGTGACAAACTTCTTCCTTTTTCTTACATGTTGTGAGCTGATTTTTCATCTCCATTTTCTGCTCCACTGGTGTTTTTTTTTTCCTTCATCTCTGGTTAATCTACCATTTAGCTTATCTGTTTGTATGTATGTGTATGTATGTATTTAAATTTCAGTGATTATATCTTTTTCCAAGTTCTTTTCCTATCTATAATAATTGTTTCATAAATTTATATTTTAAAAAAGCCTTCTGTTTGATTGTGGGTATGCATTTCCTTAGATGCTCTAATATAAACAGGATAAGGTAAATATCTATTTGTACTTGGATTTGATCAAAGGGATGGCAGCAGGCAAAGTGGATGAATTAGTCAAAGCTCTTAAGGTTTATCCTTAAAAGCTCTTTTGAATATTAAATTGCTTGTGGATAAATTTTAAGTGTTTTGTGTTTAATTTCACCCAACTGAATGATCCAAGGGAAAATGATCTGTCCAATCCAAAATAACTCCATATTTGATACTGGAAATTATACCTCAATTATACTGACATTCATATTTCCAGGTATTATTAGTTAAAGAAAGTATTATCAGTACTCCATGAAGACAAGAGTACAGAGTTGTCAAAAATTATCAGATAAAATCCAAAAGTATACATGGGCAACATGTAAACTGGTTAAAGAATAAAAACATTAGGTAATGGCATGTGTACAGCACACATTCATTCATTCAACAAATAGTTCTTACTCCATACCAGCCTCCAAAATAGGTGCTTGACATTCATAGACAAAAAGATAATTCATCTACCCTTATGCAGCCCATACCACAATCTGAAGCTACAAATCTCAGCACCACTGATGGTACCACACTGGTGTATTGAGTTTTTTTGGAAGAGAAAGAGGTAGAATTACAAACAAGAATATTGGGATTATGTATGTTGTACAACCTATCTCATGAATGCAGAGACTGGCAGTGAGTATCAACTGAAAGTCTTATTTGTGAGAGTCATTTGCCAAGTCTATTTCAAAGAAAAGGTCTGCTGGGAGCTATGAGGGTATAATACCATGTGCTGTGTTGGATTATTCACATAAGACAGAATGTGAGCATAGAGGAGAGGTGCCCAGAACTGTTTGCTGCAATGAGTTAAGTTGGCCCTCTGAAAAAGTAAAAAGGATTGACAAGTAAGAGATGAGAAGAAGGCTGGATGTTTACTGGTTGTCCTCTTGACTTTGAGTGTGTTTAGAATGTCCCCTTACCCTAACCTCTGAAAAAAAAATATGTCTGCTTACAACTGGAAGTTTATCTTGTCAAATCCAAATCTCTTGCAAAGAAATACTGACAGAGCCCAGAAAGAAAAAAAACAACTAACAGATTGGAGAAGACCAGGTACCCTGAAGACAGGTGAAACCAGCAGGATGGGGGACTCAGAAATTAAAATGAGAAATGCAGTGGGGTTTGGTTTGAAAAAATGTAAAGGTTTCCTTCCATCTGGGCGAAGTAACCTGAGACCCCCAGTTGGGGGAAGCTTGGAAAAGTTGACAGGGAAGTTGGAAAATGAAAACCCTAAGGCCACTGAAAGTGAATATGAAAGGCAAACTGGAGTAGAGTTGGACAAGTAATACAGATGTTTTCAGAGAAAGTTCCTTCTCCTTAGGGATGCTGTAGGGCTCATGAAGGAACACAAGCCCTGTGAAACTCAGGTCTGAACAAGTGCAACAGGATTTCAGGCTGCATTACATTCAGACTTTCCAAGGGAGATGTTAGAATATTCTGGACTAGAAAAAAATCAAGGTTGGGAGGGAAGCAACTAATTTACACCTGGAGTTCTGAGTTTAGAGAGGGAGGACTATTTTGGATCTCTTACATGAGTATTGATGGCCTCCCATTTTATACCACCACCTCTTTGTAAAGTAGAATTTCCTGTGATATTAGCCTGAGTCCTGATCTTTGAGCCTCAGTTGATGCAGCTTTTGTGCTGGCGTTCTTTGTGAGAGTCAACCAAGAGAATGTCCTTGTAGAGGTGGGAAAAGCTCATGGCAGCTGAAGGAAAGCTAAAAAAATCTCAGCCATGGATCTCTCCCCCATGTCAGGGTTTCTACAGACTGGTGGTTTTCAACTGCTGTGCATTAGAATCAGCTGATTATCTGAAGTAATTGGTTTGGGAAAGGGCCAAGTATAGATATTGTTTAAGAGCACCCCAGGAGATTCTGATGCCTAGCTGGGATTGGGTTGGACCATCAAAGAATCATCATGCCGGGCTGAGGGAAGAGGCATCCCCTCACTGCCTCCCAGGCTGGATTCTTAGACTTGGTCAAGGACTGGTGCTTTCATTTACAGAGAAGAAAACCTGAGCTAAGTAAGAAGGAAAAGAATTATTTATTCATGCACCTATCTCATTTCATGAAGGGTTTGATGAGAACTGGTAAGGGTAATTGGGGCAAGGGAGTAAAGGAAAGCCTCCTTTTATGATGAGACTTGCTCATACATGTATGGGTCAGCCACAAATAATGTCACCAGAGCGCACCAATATCTCACACTCCAGCCACACCAGGATCCAAAAGCTCTTAACAGAGACAAGGTTTTTAATGTTAATTTATTAACTTGCCAGGGTTCAGCCTCGGCAGGTCTCAGGATCCCTGAAGAAAGAATGGCTTGGCAAAGGAAACAGACACGAAGTAGGGTGCTGGAGGACAGCCAGGCTCTCTAGGCCTGACTGACTCCCTGAGAAGAATCAATCTTTATTTTTATAGGGGAGATTATGCAGTATTCTATGGAGCAGGTGCATAGTGTGATTATTAAAACAGAAATGGTTACCATAGAAATAACTTTGAATAGTACAGAAGGTTTTACAGATTAATCATGTTAAACAAAGGTTATTTTGACCAAGAGGGTTATCAATCAGCTAGCCAATGAAACTATACGGGCACAAACTTTCAAGTGCCAATTAATAATTAAATGTTTACTAAGGTTCTATAGATTGGTCTAAATTAAAAGGGTGCAAGGGATGATTTAAAGGTCAGCTATTGTTTATTGAGGTTTATGATGCACGATCACCGACTGGCAGTGACCATGGAACACTGCAGATGGCTCGTTGACACACGAGAAATGAACATACACAGAAACAGGCAATTTTCTGTGGAGAAGTAGGGATGGAGTGGCCACCCTCGCTAGTGGAGGGCGCTCTGGCCACCCTCTCTGGTGGAGGGTGCATGTTCTCCTGTCCCAGCATGCCTTTTATTGGGTTCGTTTGTGCAAGAATTCAGGTAAAGCTCATTCCTCATTGCAGGGAAGTAAGAATCAAATAACAAGGAACTCTGAGAGCCTACTTTGAGTCAGGGTCAAAGAGCTGTAAAACTTTGAGGAACAAACTTACTTCCTCCTTGGACCCTTCTCATTCAACTGAGAGCATTCTAAACAAAGCAGGTTTCACAGGATTTTACATATTCTTTTTTAGGCCTGATCACCCAGGGAACCTGCCCTTTCTAGTATAGGGCTGCACCACCCTGTCATTGTTTCAGGCTTAGGTGGAGCAAGGGGAACTAAGGCAACCAAGTCAGGTAAGGAGATTTTCTCACGGATGAAATGAGCACTCAGGCTTTGTCAAAGCCGGGGGGTGAGGGTCCATCACCCCCTTTTGCTGTAGCCCCCAAAGTCCTTCCTTGGGGGCCTCCTATGTGATCGTGCCTGTCTTAGGTTGTTCCCCCCTTGGGGAATCTTACCTGCCATTGACTAACCAACCAAGCATTGGGGTTCAGGCAGGGTGAAGTAAAAGGAGCAGAAGTGGCGCTCCTGCCAGGGAGATAAGCTATTTGTCTCCTTGCTGGCTTATGGTTCCAAGGTCTTTCCCTCAGCCTTAGCCTAGGCAGGGATTACAGCTTCTGAAATCAGGCAAGGCAGTTTCCAACAAGTTTAGATTGTCTAAGTTAGATAAATGGTCTTTTGCCTAGGTCTGTTGACTTACACATCTTGGGGGGTCATGTTTTGTATTTGTTTCCATGTATTGCGATTATTATATTTAATTAAAACTCCTTCCTTCTTTACCCACCTGGTCCCATCAATAAACATTCCCTGTCCAGGGTATGGGAGGGGTAGTGGCTCTAATAAATCTTGAGCTTTTAAGTGGTGACTCCTTAGGGAACATTCCTAGCAACAGCTTCCTCCAGCATTCTGGCAGCTAGTCTGCTCATAGTTCAATTTGTCTTTAACTTTTCAGGTGGGGGAAATAGGCAGCATTAGGGTTGTTAGGGATTTCTATTCTGTGGTCAATAAATCATTTCATGCAGAATCAGAAACATCATGCAGATTTTTTGTTATAAAGCACAGGTGTCCAAAAATCCCACTACCTATTGCTAGCAGGGACAGGCATACAGGAAGAGATAGACAGGAGATCCAGCCACAGTCTCCTCTGCTGTGCAGATGTGTCTCATCCATCCCAACTGTGTCAAGGGTCAGCTGTTGGTTGGCTCCCAACATTGACTGACTCAACAGAGACCTCAGATGTGGGACCTAGAAAATGAAACATTTCAGTGCTTGTCAGTGTCTCAGGATGTTCCCAGGAAGGCAGTCTTTCCTAAGTACAGTAGAAAGGGCAAGATATAGGAGGAAGATATGAGTCTTGAATACTAAAGCTTGAAGTTTTGGAATTATAATACATTTAAATATTTGTAATAATTAACAAGTTGCAACTGAAAGGGTCTTTGTCCACTAATTTTGATGAACAGAGAGTTAAATGGCTAACATAGAGATGTATATGCTAGTGGTTTATTTTTTTTTAATTTATAAATGTTATTCTTGGAGAATAATACTTGAGGAGGTTCAGGAGATTCATAAGAGGCCACAGTAAAGAGCTCATATTAACTTAACTAATGGTAGTGTGCTCATTTTTTCCTAGGCCTTTGATAGTAAAGACACCAAAAGCCCTTCTTAACTCTCCTAAATGAAGGCAACTGCTTTGGGCTGCTCTTGCTGATTGCCAGATTGCCAATTGATGTAAGGAATGAATATCTTACATCAATTATAAGGTTACCCAGATGAAAAAATAATATGATACCCACATGCAAGACTGAGACTCACATTGTATTAAGCCAAACAATGATGGTAGTTGCTACTGGAGACTTAGAGACATCCTCTCCATGTTGAGATGGATCTTGAGATGCAAAAATTTATTGACCTAGCATTCCTCTTGAATAATATTGATCCTTTGAGGGGGGCTCAGTCTAGATTTTGTGACTTTCTCCATTCTTTCCCTCTCTCTTCCACTTCACAATAATAAAATCTCAAAAATGATTTGTGTGATAGTAGAATGAAGAGACGGTAGTCTTCATGGAGAAAGAATTGTGTCAGCCAATTCCTTTTTTTTTACATTTAGTATTATTTTTCTTTTTTTAAAGAGTTTATTTATTTATTTATTTTAGAGAAGGGAAGGGAGGGAGAAAGAGGGAGAGAAGCATCAATGTGTGGTTGCCTTTGACACACCTCCTACTGGGGACCTGGCCCACAACCCAGGCATGTGCCCTAGACTGGGAACTGAACTGGTGACCCTTTGATTCTCAGGCCAGCACTCAACCACTGAGCCATACCAGTCAGGGCCACATTTAGTATTATTTTTATTAGATTCAGGTTTACAGTATAGTGGTTAGACAATCATATTCTTTATAAAGTGTTCCCGCTTGATATTTCCATTATCCAACTGGCACCATACAGAATTATTACAATATTATTAACTACAATCCCTATGCTATACTTCATATCTTCATGACTATTTTGTACTTCTTAATCTCTTCACCTTTTTTACAGAGTCCCCTAACCACCTTCCCCTCTGGCTGTCATCAGTCTGTTCTCCATCACTCTGTTTCTGTTTTGTTTGTTCATTTATATTGTTCTTTAGATTCCACATATAAGTAAAATCATATCATATTTGTCTTTATCTGACTGACTTATTTTACTTAGCATCATACACTCTAGGTTCATCCATGCTGCCACAAGTGATAAGGTTTTATTCTTTTTGTGAACAAATAATATTCCATTGTATATATGTAGCACAGCTTTTTTATTCCCTTGCCTATTGTTGAGCACTTGTGTTATTTTCATATCTTGGCTATTGTAAGTAATGCTACAATGAATCCTAGGGTGTACATGTTATTTCAAATTAGTGATTTGGGTTTCTTTGGATATATATCCATAAGTGATATGCTAGGTCATATCAGCCAAGTCTTCATAGATGAATAGGAGTGAGCCAGATGAGACATCAAAGGCAGAGGGACCAGCAAGAAAAAACACAAGGAGGATAAAAGAATACTGACTTGCCTATATTGATGAGCCCTGTTGTCACCTGACTGCAGGGAAGATGCCTAGTGGCCTGGCCTGCTGTGTTCATATGGGCTTTCAACTAGTCCTTCACCAGTCCTCCATTCCACTCCCAAATCTTGATATATTTGCTATTGTCAAGTCTGGAGCATTTTCAGTTACCAAAGTTCAAAATGTGTCTTTCCTCTGCTGCTTTCTCCACCATTGAAGCTCTGGGATGCCAGTCCTCTGCTCTGTTACATCAATTACCTTTTTCCTATTGCTTTCCAACTGCTATAAGCTTTTGGAAGTCTTTCACTGATGACTTCTCTTATTCTCATCATTGGGGTTTCTACTTTTCTCCCTTCCTTGCTTTCAGTTTAGTGGGCTCTTTGAAGAGGGGATAATAATGGCATTTGGATACTTTTCCACTAAAAAAAAGATTCATATGTGTGTTGTGGTTCTTTAATATTTTCTGTAAGAAAAAAACTCTTGCTTTAGGAGTCCTTTCTAATAGTACAAAATGCATACATTTCACCAAAACTTCATACATGCATTTCCCTATATGCCAGTCTGTAGTTAATTCATATTTATAACATTCTACTTTCAAAATGTCCATGTAAAATTTAAAAACTATACAACTCTACACATGGTCAAAATAGCCAAGGTCAACACATATTGTCCCTTTTGAGTTCTCTATTTCCTAAATTCCTCAGAGAACTTTTCATTAGCCCATGCACTGATTCTGTTCCTTTCATTGTGAGTTCTCATCAAAGTCCCCCATGGTTCTTGAACTTCTATGATGTCAGTCACTTGTGACCATTGGTGGGCTGTTGTAAAGATGATGATGAAGAAGAAAATCCTGAAGAAGGAAACAGGACAGAACCCTGAACCTGGTTAAGCACTTGGTAGATTTTTATTAACTATATATCTTATTATTTATTATACTTTTCAAACAATTATACTAATTTCTCTATAACTTTTTCCATGAATCGAGCCCAAGTTTGTCCACTTTTGGCATTGACAACTTTTAGTGAGTATTTCCAACATACCTTGTCCTCTCTTTCCTGCTGTGAACATCTCATCATCTACCTAAGGAACTGTATAATTACCAGATTAGATGTTTATTATTAGCTAAAAAGGAAGGCCAAAGATAGACTAAGTATTTTGCCTAATGGTCAATAACCATTCCTAACCAAGAGAGAAGCAGGTCTTTTCATTGTTGCTCTCTTCCTCCTTGAGATAACAGGAAATCCATTGACCTACAGTAATGTAGATGTGGAGTATCTACCTTCTTTCCACAGAGCACTTGTCAAATTCACCTTTTAAACCCTGCAGATTTATAACTTCACATGCATTTAGTTTCAGCAACATTTAATTATTTTTGGAAGTTATGGCTATGAAGGTGGCTCAGGCAACTCTCTTTCCTCCCTTTCACTTGTAACAGAAATCAACCCCTAAGAAATACTCACAGTTTAGCACGGATGTGGCAGAGGCTATTGCCTTCTTTGACTCCATCATTGCAGAGCTGGACACAGAGAAACAGCCATGGGCTGCTGAAGCAGACCCCGTGAATGAGGATGTGGACTTCGATGGTGAGTGCTATTCCTGGGGGCAGAAGGTATGTGGGTTGTCATCTCCGGAGTAGATTTACATGATGGGCTATCAGGAATTCCATCTCCTGATTACAGGGAAACCCACATCTGCAAGTCAGAGCCTGTGCCTGAGCTTGCTCTTCTATTGGTAGTTCCTTAGTTTAGTTGTCTTTGTTGCTACTGCTTTCCTGCCCCTTTAACACATGAGGCCATATTTGGGCAAAAACTCCTTCCCTGTGGTCCATTGCCACAGCTGAGAAAGGGTGAAACTTTTGTAAGACTCCATGAGGCAAAGCAACAGAAAAATGATTAAACAAATGCATTAGATAGAGAATTGTTGCTAAATGGGTATAGAGATAGTTTCAGTTTTGCAAGATGAAATGTTCTGGAGATCTGTCACTTAACAAAGCAAATATACTCAACACTACTACTACTACTTCTACTACTACTACTCCTAAACAATATACTAAAGCATCATTACGTTAGTGAATTTTTTTATCTGTATTTTACTATATTTTTTTAAAAAAGAAAATAGGGCAAACTATATTTTAAAATTTATCTTCAGATCCTGCCTGAGCTAGGTTAGCTCTAGGGCAGTACCAGCTGTTGGACACAGCTCTTACCCTTCACCTACTTTGTCATCTCTCTGCACCCCTTCCTTCAGCCCTCCCTCTGTTTCATAAATCATTACTCTGAAAGGATATGTAAGGCAGGAGAGGGTCAGAGTGCTTCCCTAGTCCCAGCATGGGTAGCTGGAGAGGGAGTAAGGTGAGGGTTGAGGGTAATACTTTTTTCCTTGTCTAGGTATGTCATGGCTGTGGTGTGGAGTGAAAAATTCAACACAATCATGACTTGAGCCCACTTTTAAATTCCATTATTCAAATGTTAGCTTTTTAAATCTTGACTTGCCCCAACACAGTATAATTAATGACAATTTTATTCAGGGATTACTGAGGTAACAACTTTTGGTAACAATATTAAATAGTTTTTTAGTGTTGTATCTAAAGATCAAAAGGTTACATTCTTGTTGTTGTAGCTCTGGCCTTGACTGCCCTTAATCTGTGAGATTTCAGATCTCACTGGGTTCTGCAGAATTTCACAGGCTACTGCTCCCACAAGCTCACTGTACTTTGCAGGGAGGCTGCCTCCCCTCCCCTCCCTCCAAGCCCCTTCAGTCCCTGACAAAGAACACCTCTTTCTCCAGGAGCAGAGACTTGGAATCCAGGGCATTGGTGAAAGGATAACAAAACCCACTGAGGATGCATGTCATCTTCATAGTTATAATTTTTTTATGAATTTATGGTTTTTCTCTGATAGTAACAGTAACATACATCCACTATAAATTAATTGAACCAAATGACACACAAAAACATGAAGAAGAATGTGATCCGTAATACTACCACACAGAGATAGTAATTACTGTTAACATTTTGGTATTTGTCCTTTTAAAAAGGTTTTAAACACAAATACCCAAACTCAATTTATTTTTTTAAAACAAAAACAGGTATTTGTCTCTCACCACTTGGCTTATTTCACTTAGCATAATGCTCTCTAGTTCCATCCATGCTGTCACACATGGACAAAACCAAGGTGGATGGAAGCAGGGGAGGGAGGTAGGTATAGCTGGGGTGGGGGGAGTGGTGGGGTGTAAATGCAGACAACTGTAGTTGAACAATAAAATAATAAAAAATAAAATAATAAAGCTCCATTACTTTATAGCAAAAAAAAAAAAAAGGATCTCTTTTCTATTTTGTCATCTGCTATTTTCACCTTAGGCATCTTTCCAGTTAGTACATATAAACATATGTTTTTATTTTTAATTGACACACAATTTTCAATTGTATTCTTACACCAAAAATTCAGATTCAAATCAGCTTCTTTGATTCTCCAGCCCTTTCTAGGAATTTGCTGCTATATATATATATATATATATACACACACACATACATTTGTTGTAGGTTCTCAGCTCTATTCATTCTCTCCATTGCATTCTTCTCTTCCCAATGGTGAGTACTCCTTTATGGGGACCCTGCTTCTCTCTTTCAGTGGCCACCAGCTCTCAAGAGCATAGCTTACACTCCAACTGGATCCTGCGGGTGCCACGCCAGCACTCTGAGGATGTGACTGTACACTGCGTACACATGACAGATGGCCAGTTTCGAAGAAGCATGGAGTGCAGAACCATTGTTACTCAGAGGAGACTTGAGAGGCACCCCATTTACTTACCCAAGGCTGTGGAAGGAGCATTCAACACCTTGAAGTTTAAGCCCAGAGTATGCAAAAATGAGTAAGTGCTTGGGCTACATAGTATAACCAAGATGTACTCAAATCCTCCAGACTCTTGGGATGTTCTTTAAGGTGACTTGAGCCACCATCCTACACACCAAAAATTATTCTTGTGTATTTTGGAGGATGAAGGTCTTAGTTTAAAAAAAACTTTTCATATTATATACACTAGCTTGGTTCACTGCTGTCACCACTCCTAACTATTGCTTCCACTCTGTATCTGTCCCCTCTTTCCTTCTGGCCCATTTAGTCCTTATGCTCTGTGTCATCCTCTTTCCTTTTCCCCGTAAGTGCCACAGATACATTGTGTAGAATGAATTTTTAATGAGAGTTCATGGTTTAAGAGTGCATAGCACCAAGTGGGAACCAACATCAAACCAATTAAATGCCCATGCCTTAAAAAGACATTGGCCAGGCTCAAGTGAAGAACTTGCTGGCTGGACACCTCTTGCCATCTTTCCACCAATTTTTGGCCTTTCTCTCTCCATATCCTTCTCTCACAAGACTAGTGACTATCCCTAGCCCAAAATTCCTGTAACCTATTCATTCAGAACAGTAAGTGCTCTCTTGTTACGGCCAACTCAGGTCATAACTAGGAGAACCTTCCTGTTTCTACAAAGGCCATTCAATTCTGATGGATTCAGTTTTCTAAATAGCATTTTCCTCCCATAACAATGAACCAGGATCCAGTCTTCACCATCCTCTTTCTCCTTCAAGCTCAGCTTGAGGTCCAGCTGAGGTCCATCCACACCCCCCATAATAACACCGCTTTGTCTTCCACAAAGCCCAGCACTGGTCTTCACTGGAGTGGTAAATCAGAGCACCCCTTCTCTGAGCCAAACTGAACTTACTCTTTCTTCTGTCTCCCTCCCTTCCAGCCTAGGAAGCTCCAGGAAGATCCTCTTCAACTTCTCTGGAGAAGACATGGAATGGGATGCAGAGATCTTTGCATTGGAACCACTGGCATTTCCAGGGGAAGACTACTTTGAGACAGAAAACCCCAAAGGGCAGTGGCTGCTTCGAAAGCAACTCTGGGAGCAGACAATGCCATGACTCCCTCAGCGATTCAGCTTGGCTCAGGCTGGGGCTCTGAGATAGTGTTTGCCTTCAGTGCAGAATGGAGTGATTGGTAGAGTTAAAAATGGAAACCATAACAAAGTCAAGTCCATGAGCACACTGCTGGTGCTCAGTTAGTGCCAATAATACCTACAGCCTCCTAGAAAACATGCTTTTTGATACTTTGGGAGCTGGGCTTTCTCCACACAGGCTGGTTAGCAGGTAGTAACAACCTTGCTGGTAGCAGAAGGAATGGAAGACTTTGAATGGGAGTATTCAGGCTCAGCTCCTGGCCTTCCCTTGCCTGTTCCCAGCTCTCCATGCATCTATACAGGTGGCTGCTAGCAGCATGCTTTGTACAGAAAATAAAATCACCCAGGAATTTCTGGGCCAAAGTTTTCAATGACAAAGTTCCTCTCTCTATGGGTATCTACATACTGAGGCTGACTTTTTTGGTGCAGAATTCAGTTCAAGAAGCAGCTCCTTTTACCCTAACACTTTTCACAATGTTCTGGAAACTTCTGCTGGATTAGGCTAGAGATGAGGTCAGTGCCCTACCAGTGGAATTGGACAAGGAATGTGTCAGGCACTCTCTTGGGACCAAGCTACGCCCCCCCACCCCCAGACCCCAAACTGAGCTTCACTTCTTATAGACATTTGGCTGGGAAAGGAGAAAGATAAAGTGGTGTTTTTTCCTAATCATCACCCAGAAAATCCTTATAGATACCCATGCAACCAAGTTATGGACAGATTATGTCTCTCCCTTTCCCCAATTAAAAAGTCAATCAAAATCATTAAGTTCTCTTGGACTAGAAAAGATTTTTATGTATCAGCAACTATCTAAATCAGAATTACATTTTTTTACCTCACCAGAGGACACACTTATTGATATTTTAGAGAGAGAGGAAGGGAGATTAGGGAGAGAAACATTGATGTGAGAGAAACATTGACTGGTTGCCTCTCATTTGCACCCTGACAGAGAACTAAAGCCACAACCCAGGCATTTCTCACATACTTTTTGCATATATTTATGCCTGCCCAAGTTTGAGAACTGATGGTTTGGAGAATACAATGCACTTTATCCATCTTCATCTGATTTTTCAGTTTCTTTAATTTATTGAATTTATTGAGGTGATATTGTTTAATAAAATTATATAGGGCTCAGGTGTATAATTCCATAATACATCATCAGTATATTGTATTGTGAGTTCACCATTTCAAGTCAAGTCTCTTTCTATCACTATTTATCTTTCCTTTGCACTCTCCCTCCTCCCACCTCCGGCCCTTTCCTCTGGTACCACCATACAGTTATACGTGTCTAAAGGGTTTGTTTTGGCTTAATCCCTTCACCTTTTTCACCCAGTCCCCCAACCCACTTTCTCTCTAACAACTGTCAATCTGCTTTCTCTATTTATGAGTCCATTTCTATTTTCTTTGTTTATTTCATTCAGTAGATTAAACATACCGAGGTCTGTCTGGAAAAAGTCCAGCCAATGTTAATATAATGTGAACAGTTTGAGTGACACCAGTGTAACATGGCAGCCAAGGAGAGTGGACTGGAATGCACATGCATGAACAATGATGACTTCACTGTAATAGTCAGTGGGGACAGTAGATGTCATTCAGTGAGAATGTGTACTGCATGGCCACTGCATTGAAAATGGCTAAGCGAGTAAAGCAATGAATCTGCATCAAATTTTGCATTAAGCTTGAACATTCCTCTGCCGAAACTATTTGGATGATTCAGAAGGCCGCAGCTATGGGCAACTGGTGATTGGCAGCTTTATCACAACAATGTGCTCCCTCATGCATGATGCCTTGTGCAATTTTTTGGCAAAATCTCAAATCAACCAGGTGACACAGCCCCTGTACAGCACAGATTTGGCCCCCTGCAACTTCGGACTTTTCCCAAAACTAAATCGCCTTTGAAGGGAAGAGATTTCAGACCATCAATGAGATTTGGGAGAATATGAGAAGGTAGTTGATTCTGTTTGGGAGACTGTGTGAGACCCCAAGGTGCCTACTTTGATGGAGACTGAGGCATCATTGTCCTTTGTACAATATTTCTTGTATTTTATATGTTCTTTTTTTTTTAATTTTATTTTAATCATTGTTCAAGTGCAGTTTTCTCCCCTTTACTCCCAATCAAGCCGACCCACCCCTCCCTCCCAACTTCCCTCCCATTACCACCCTTCCCCTAGTTTTTATCCATGTGTCTTTTAACTTTGTTCCTATAAACCCTTCCCCTTTTCCCCTGAAATTCCCTATTCTCTCTCCTCTGGTCACTTTCCACCTGTCCTCTATTACAGCGTCTTTGACTATATTTTGCTTGTTTCACTGGCTTGCTGTTTAGATTCCTGTAAAAGGTGAAATCATATGGTATTTATCTTTCACTGCCTGGCTTATTTCGCTTAGCATAATGCTTTCCAGTTCCATCCATGCTGTTGCAAAGGGTAGGAGCTCCTTCTTTCTTTCTGCTGCATAGAATTCCATTGTGTAAATGTACCATAGTTCTTTGATCCATTCATTTACTGATGGGCATCTAGGTTGCTTCCAGCACTTAGCTGTTGTAAATTCTGCTGCTATGAACATTGGGGTGCAAAGATTCTTTTGGATTGGTGTTTTAGGATTCTTAGGATATAGTCCCAGCAATGGAATTGCTGGGTCGAAAGGCAGATCCATTTTTAGTTTTCTGAGAAAGTTCCAAACTGTTTTCCACAGTGGTTGTACCAGTCTGCAGTCCCACCAACAGTGCACTAGTGTCCCCTTTTCTCCACAACCTCTCCAACACTTGTTGTTTGTTGTTTTGCTTATGATGGCCATTCTGACTGGTGTGAAGTGGTACCTCACTGTGGTTTTAATCTGCATCTCTCTGACGGCTAGCGATATTGAACATCATTTCATGTGATTTTGGATCCTCTATATGTCCTCCTTGGAGAAGTGTCTGTTCAACTCCTTTGCCCATTTTTTAATTGGGTTGCTTGTCTTCTTAGAGTATAATCATGTAAGTTCTTTATATATTTTGGAGATTAAGCCCTTGTCTGAGGTATCATTGGCAAATATGTTTTCCCATACAGTTGACTCTCTTTTTATTTTGATACTGTTTTCTTTAGCTGTGCAGAAGCTTTTTATTTTGATGAGGTCCCATTTGTTTATTCTTTCCTTTATGTCTCTTGCTCTAGGGGACATGTCAGTAAAAGGTTTTTGTGTGATATATCTAAGATTTTCCTACCTATGTTCTCTTCTATTACTTTAATGGTGTCACAATTTATATTTAAGTCTTTTATCCACCTTGAATTCATTTTTGTATAAGGTGTAAGTTGGTGTACTAGTTTCATTTTTTTGCACGTAGCTATCCAGTTCTCCCAGCACCATTTGTTGAAGAGGCTACTTTTACTCCATTTTATGTTGCTGCCCCCTTTGTCAAATATCAATTGACCATAGAGACTTGGGTTTATTTCTGAGCTCTCTGTTCTGTTCCATTGGTCCATGTGCCTGTTTTTATGCCAGTACCAGGCTGTTTTGATTACAGTGGCCTTGTAGTATAGTTTAGTGACAGGTATTGTGATCCCTCCTACTTTACTCTTCTTTTTCAATATTGCAGTAGATATTTGGGGTCATTTATGGTTCCATATAAATTTTTGAAGTGTTTGTTCTATGTCTGTGAAATAAGCCATTCGTACTTTAATAGGTATCGTGTTGAATGTGTAAATTGCTTTGAGTAGTATGGACATTTTAATGATATTAATTCTCCCAATCCATGAACATGGTATATGTTTCCATTTGTTTGTGTCTTTCTTGATTTCTTTCCTCAGTGTTACGTAGTTTTCTGAATACAGGTCTTTTACCTCTTAGGTTAGGTCTTTTCCTAGGTATTTTATTTTTCTTTTTGCTATTTCAAATGGGATTTTTTCATGATTTCTGCTTCTACTGTTTCATTGGTGGTGTACAGAAATGCCTTTGATTTCTGGATATTGACTTTGTATCCCGCTGTTTTGCCAAATTCGTTTATTAGGTCAAGCAGTTTTTTGGTAGAGTCTATAGGATTTTCTTTTTTTTTTTTAATAGAAGTAACAGTTTATTTTTTTATTATTTTTTTTAGATTTATTTATTTATTTTTAGAGAGGGAAGGGAGGGAGAAAGAGAGAGAGAAACATCAATGTGTGGTTGCTGGGGGCCATGGCCTGCAACCCAGGCATGTGCCCTGACTGGGAATCGAACCTGCGATACTTTGGTTTGCAGCCCGCGCTCAATTCACTGAGCTACGCCAGCCAGGGCTGAGTCTATAGGATTTTCTACATACACTATCATGTCATCTGCAAACAATGACAGTTTTCTTTCCTCCTTTCCAATTTGGATGTCTTTTATTTTCCTTTCTTGTCTGATTGCTGTGGCTAAAACTTCCAATACTATATTGAATAAAAGTGGTGAAAGTGGACAGCCTAGTCTTCTTCCTGTTCTTAGTGGAAAAGATTTTAGTTTTTGCTCATTGAGTATAATGTTGGCTATAGGTGTCTTATGTATGGCTTTTATTATGTTGAGATATGCTCCCTCTATTCCCACTTTGCTGAGTCTTTTTATCATAAATGGGTGCTGTACCTTATCAAATGCTATTTCCGCAGCTTTTGATATGATCATGTGATTTTTGTCTTTGCTTTTGTTTATGTGATGTATAACATTTACTGATTTGTGAATATTGAACCATGCCTGCATCCCTGGGATGAAACCCACTTGGCCATGGTGGATGATCTTTTTAATGTACTGTTGGATGCGGCTTGCCAGTATTCTGTTGAGGATTTTAGCATCATTGTTCATCGGAGATATTGGCCTGAAGTTTTCTTTCTTCGTTGTGTCCTTATCTCGTTTTGCAATTAGGATGATGTTGGCCTCATACAAAGAGTTTGGGAGTCTTCCATCTTTTTGGACTTTTTGGAATAGTCTGTGCAGGATAGGGGTTAGCTGTTCCTTAAATGCTTTGTAGAATTCTCCTGTGAAACCGTCTGGTCCAGGGCTTTTGTGTGTTGGGAGTTTTTTAATTACTGCTTCAATTTCTTTTGCTGTTATTGGTTTGTTCAGG